>JAVKPL010008458.1:12500-33881 GCA_032173675.1 Gastrolobium villosum | reverse complement strand
CGCATATGAAAGTTATATAAGCATGCATTTTACATCATCCCGCATTTTTACGCTTTGTGTGTGAAAGCATAGCATGACATGCATGTATCAAGATCATATAGCCCTTGTTTTAGAATAGTTATGTACAGGACCATGTGTTTGAGCAAGCATCATATAGGCATCCCCAAGGTACCGGGGTATGGGACACTTGGCATCAGTCCGCATAGGCCCACAGATGGAATCCACATGGAGCTCAGGTGCCAAGGGATATTTGATTCCACTGTGAAGTGCGCGCACGACGGTGCTAAAAGCGCAAAGGAAAGGCGTTATATACGCAATATATATATAAATATGATGAAAAGGAAAAGGAACAAGGATATGTTGAAGTGACTGTTTATGATTTTGTGCCTAGTTAATATTGTTATATTACTGGTTTTATTGCCACACTACTGGGATTATTCTCACCCCTTCGGGGCTGCTATTTTCCTAAATGGCAGGAGGACATAAAAGCACATGAAGACGTGATATTTGCTGTTGATTGCTGATGCGTGGATTACCACTTTTGCTGTTTGTTTAATTGGATGACTGTAATGATTAATGTTTTGGTACTCTTGGATGACTGTAGTCTTAATCATCTTTATGTTAGCTTGAACTTTTATGAACAGCAGCTATTTTGGAAAACCTTTATGAAAAGAATTTAAGTGTTGAAAATTTTTATACGGACTGTATACTGCTTGGTTATCTCATGTGACGTTAACGACTCTAATTCCGCTTAGCGAACGACTCTCTTGGATGCATACAAGGGAGGGCGTTACACTAATTGGTATCAGAGCAGTTTGGTCCATGGATTTGCTTGTGTTTGATTGAATTGATTGTTGTTTGTGTTTATCTGCTGATTGACTGTCTAAATGTGCTATAGTTTAAGTATATGTATTAGCTAGTGTAGTTAAATTGTTAGGACTAGACTGGGATAAGACACGGATGCATAGCTAACTTGTCCGAATTGAACTCGAGTACCTACTTGAGACTGCTGCCATGAATAACTTGCGGTGAGCCTGATCAACTCATTTCCTGATATTGTGAGTGCAGAATCATGGCAGGTGGTCGAGGTTCAACTCGGGGAAGGACTGGCGATGCGGAAGAGGATCTTATCACCACTATTGGAGGACTGGCAACGTTCATCCAGAATATGAGCCAAGAGTGGCGCGACCATAGGCAACAGAATCAGAACCAACCCCCACTGCATGAAAATGCAGAAGAAATTGCCCGTCGGAGGTTGAAAGACTTCCGCAACTTCCAACCACCCACCTTTGAGGGTGAGGACAACCCTGAGGCTGCAGCAAAGTGGCTGCAGATGATCGAGCACATCTTTGAACGAATGGCATGCCCGGAAGCGCAGAAGACTGACTACGCGTCGTACCAGCTGATGGGAGAAGCTTTAACATGGTGGACTGGTGCGAGGGCTCTGCTGAGAGCTCAGGACGTGGAACTAACATGGGCTGTGTTCAGACAAGTATTTTTGGACAAGTATTTTCCTAAGGCAATGAGAAGAATGAAGCACACTGAACTGCTGTCACTCCGGCAGGATAACATGACGGTTAACGAGTATATCGCAAAGTTCGGGCAGCTGATCGAGTACGCCAACTTCGATCGGAACATCTATGATGAAGAATGGCAGGTAGAGAAGTTCGAGAGCGGATTACATCCGGAAATTCGCAAGCTCATCTTGACAACGGCTAATCGTACACTTCCAGAACTCATCAATCAGAGTCGTCAGGCCGAAGGAATCATTAATGAGGCCAAGAACTTGAACAAGCCACCAACACAAGTCCACGGAGGAAACCGAGCGGGCAGATTCTTCAGGACGGCACCTGGAAGGGGTAGAGGCAGAGGTACGCAGTTGCAAGCACGACCCGGAAACTTTAAGAGAAACTTTACGGTGGGTCAATCGTCGACTGGACGCCAGGGCGCGACTGTTTGTGCTACTTGTGGAAAGAACCACTCTGGAGTTTGTCGCAAGGGCAACAATGCATGTTTCCGATGTGGCCAGCAAGGTCATTTCGCTTACAAATGCCCCCAGAACGCTGACCAACAGCCTCCGCAAGCTCGAGTGTTCACATTGGATGCAAATGAAGCGCAGAAGTTTCCCAACTTGATCAAAGGTAATGTCACTTTGAATGGTCACCCAATTTCTGTTATCTTTGATTCTGGAGCGTCTGGTTCTTTTATGGCAAAGCATACTGCATTGAGAATAGGCATCACCCCAACCCCGTTACCCTATGAGTTACACATCAGCACACCTACTGGAGGATCGTGCACGGCCTCAGAGATCTGCAGAGGTGTTACCTTGCAGTATGAAGGGAACACATATACAGTTAATTTGGTGGTCCTGCCGGTATTCAACCTCGATGTGATTATCGGTATGGACTGGTTGACGGAAAACGGGATAACCTTGGATTGTCGTGCGGGGAAAGTCATTGTTCCTGCAAAGGATGGTAATTTTCAACCTTTCTCTCTCATTTCCTTATTGCAAGTTAGAAAAGAGCTCCGCAAGGGAGCAGCAGGGTATCTTTTGTCGATCGAGGCTGAGACCTCGATTGACAATCAAATTCAGAATGTACCGGTAGTTAGAGAATTCGAGGAGGTATTCCCGGATGAAATACCTCGATTGCCTCCTCATAGGGAAATAGAATTTTCGATCGAACTTGTTCCTGGAGTCGGACCAATCTCCATTGCCCCGTATCGCATGGCGCCGCTGGAACTGCGCGAGTTAAAGAAGCAGATAGAAGAGCTTTTGGCAAAGGAATTCATCAGACCGAGTACTTCCCCATGGGGTGCTCCAGCTATCTTGATTAAGAAGAAGGATGGAAGCTTACGTCTGTGTGTAGATTACCGCCAGCTGAACAAAGTCACGGTGAAGAATAAGTATCCGCTACCGAGGATCGACGATTTGATGGACCAGCTGAGAGGAGCCAGAGTCTTTTCTAAGATAGATTTGCGATCGGGATACCATCAGATCCGGGTCAAACCGGAGGATATTCCGAAAACCGCTTTTAGGACTCGTTATGGGCACTACGAATATCAGGTGATCCCATTCGGACTGACGAATGCGCCAGCGGTATTCATGGACTACATGAACCGCATCTTCCGCCCATTTCTTGATCAGTTCGTAATTGTGTTTATCGACGACATCCTGATTTACTCAACTAACGAAGAGCTGCACGCGGAACATCTGAGGATCGTCTTGCAAATCTTGAAGGAGAAGCAGTTGTACGCGAAATGGTCGAAGTGCGAGTTTTGGCTCAAAGAGGTCCAGTTTCTGGGCCATGTCATTTCATCAGAAGGTATCGCGGTGGACCCCAGCAAAGTTGAAGCTGTCATGAATTGGGAACGACCCAAGTCTGTCACCGAAGTAAGAAGTTTCTTAGGTCTTGCCGGATACTATCGAAGGTTCATCCAAAATTTCTCTCAGATAGTGCAACCCCTTACTCGTCTCACTCGGAAGGATAAGCCTTTTGAGTGGACTGAAGCCTGTGAAGAATGTTTCTTGGAGCTAAAGAGCAGATTGACGAGTGCTCCCGTACTCACGATTCCGGATCCTACTCGGAAGTTCGAAGTATACTGCGATGCGTAGCTGAAAGGACTTGGATGCGTGTTGATGCAGGATCGTATGGCGGTAGCTTATGCATCTCGACAACTTAAGCCTCACGAAGAAAATTATCCTACGCACGATTTGGAGTTAGCAGCTATAGTGTTCGCACTAAAAATCTGGAGGCACCACTTGTATGGTTCGCAGTTTGACGTGTTCAGCGATCATAAGAGTTTGAAGTATTTGTTCGACCAGAAGGAGCTGAATATGCGGCAACGTCGGTGGATGGAATTTCTGAAGGACTACGATTTTGAACTTAAATACCACCCAGGAAAGGCGAACGTGGTAGCTGACGCTCTGAGCAGGAAGACACTGCACACTTCAACTCTAATGATAGAAGAGCTGAAATTGTTTGAGGCCTTTCGAGACTTGAACTTATCGGTAGACGAGAGAGGGAACAGCATAAGATTGGGAAATATAAAGGTGGAGAATGAACTGATCAGTAGAATCAAGGAAGCTCAGAAGGATGAAGACTTAGTCCGTAACTTGGTTGGCAACCAAGATGTTGTAAAGGATGAGAATGATGTTTGGAGATTCCAAGGACGGCTGGTTGTGCCGAATGAAGAGTTGAAACAAGAAGTTTTGCAGGAGGCTCACAAGGGTAAGTACGCAGTTCGTCCTGGATCCACGAAGATGTACCATGATTTGAAGACCTCGTTTTGGTGGCCGGGTATGAAGCGTGATATTGCGGAGTATGTATCTCGATGCTTAACTTGTCAGAAGGTGAAGTACGAACATCAGAAACCGTCGGGACTCCTTCAACCTTTGGAGATTCCCGAATGGAAGTGGGACAGTATTGCAATGGATTTTGTAGTTGGACTTCCTCGGACGCGAGAAGGATATGATTCTATCTGGGTGATTGTCGATCGTTTAACGAAGTCAGCTCATTTCTTGCGTGTTAGAACCACATTTGATACAGAGAGGCTTGCTAGAATTTATCTGCAGGAGATTGTGAAGCTGCACGGAGTCCCTACGAGTATTGTCAGTGATCGTGATCCCAAGTTTACATCTAAGTTTTGGGAATCCTTTCAAAGAGCATTAGGGACCCAATTGAGGTTGAGTACTGCTTATCATCCGCAGACCGATGGACAGACGGAACGCACCATTCAAGCTTTAGAGGACATGCTGCGAGCATGTGTTTTGGAGTTAGGAGGCAGCTGGGATAGCTATCTTTCTTTGATTGAGTTCGCTTACAACAACAGTTACCACTCCAGTATTCAGATGGCACCGTACGAAGCTTTGTATGGGAGGAAATGCAGATCCCCTTTATGTTGGACTGAAGTAGGTGAGCGAAGTATGTTAGGACCTGATCTAATTCAAGAGACATCCGAACAGGTAAAGAAGATTCGGGAGAATATGCAACGGGCTCAGGCCAGACAGAAGAGTTATTACGACAAGCGTCATAAGCCTCTATCTTTCGAAGTCGGAGACCATGTATTTTTGAGAATCACGCCTACATCGGGACTCGGAAGGAGAATGGGAGTAAAGAAGTTAAGTCCACGATACTTAGGACCGTATCTGATTATGGACCGGATTGGAGAGTCTGCATACCGGTTGGATTTACCACCCAATCTGTCAGGTATTCACAATGTATTTCATGTGTCACAGCTACGTAGGTACCTCTCTGATCCATCTCACGTATTACAGCCGGAAGAAGTGGAACTCAAGGAAAATCTGACTTATCAAGTACAACCGTTCCAAATTCTTGAAAGATCCGTCAAGCGACTCCGTTCTAAGGAGATTCCTTTGGTGAAAGTATTATGGAACAACAGATCGGCAGCTGAAGCCACTTGGGAGCGCGGGGACGACATTCTGAAACGCTATCCAGAACTGTTTAGCTCTTAAGTAAGTTTATTTTGTGGGCAAAATTCCTATTTGGTGGGGAGAGTGTAACATCCCGCATAATTAGTAAAATACATAGGTATTATATGCTATATGTACATGTGTAGAATTCGGATGTATGGTTTATGTGTAATGGCTTGTGAATTGTTTGATTTTTATTCCCTGGATAAGACTAAGGTAATTAATTAAATTAAATCATAGGAGGGTACATATGTAGACATGTGAATTTAATCTTATGAGTAATGTGAGTGTGTGTTAGAAGGCATTAGTGTTTGGATGTGGGCTTGAGTGTGTATGGACTTGTTGCTTTTGGACTTGTGTGTTTGGATCCTTTGTGTGTGTGGCCAATGGCCCAAGTATGGCTCTTGGATCAAGCTAATTCAGCCCAAGGTTGTGTCCACTCTTATCCTCCCTAAGCCTTGTCCAACTAAGGTGTCTTGTGTACCAAGAAACCTTCACATGGCAACCCTTCTACCACTCAATTTTGCGCACAAGTAAGGGTGATTTAGGACCTTGAAATCTGCCATTTTCCCTTGTTAAAACCGCCACCTCACCTTGCTTAAGCATAACTTGATTTAAACCTCATTGCATGGAAGACACATGTGCATTTTAGCATGATTTTAGGCTGCATAATTCCCCATTTTGGCGCACATGGGAGGGGTCTTGATGCAGATTTTTTTTATGACACAAACTGCCTAACTTGTTGACTTGGTGAACCACTTACACCCTCCATCATGACACTGTTTTGTGCAGATTTTTGGCAAGCTTTTGCAGCCCATCATGAGTCAAAACCTGCCTTGTTTTCACATGCATCTTAAGGGATTTTTTTGCTGCATTTTCATCAATTTGTGCAGCTCCAAAATCTGAATTTGGGCTGTCACAAAACTGCACTCTTGATGCACCTTTTTCCCCTCATCATTGCGCACCAAGGCTGCCTAAGTGCAGATTTTTGGGCTGCCACATAGTTGTTTCCTTGTTGACTTAGCAAAGCTCTTACATGTACTCATATGCACCTCTTTTCCTCTCTTAATTTGCGCACCAAGGACTGCATCAAGGCAGATTTTTGGCTGCCACCAAGTTGAATTGCTTGTTGACTTAGTGAACCTTTTGCATGTGCTCATGATGCACCTCTTTCACCCCATTTCATGCGCATATCTTGGCCCTTTGTGCAGAAAATTTCCCTGACTTTGGACAGCCCCAAATCTGATCATATCACCCCCTCACTCTTTGCATGTAGATAGAGTAAATTAGAAGCAAACCCTTGCTTGATTCAGCCTTGTATGCAGCCCCATCCTCTCAAGAAATCAGAATTTTCCATGATGGTTAATCATAGCAACTCCTCTCCTCTCTTCCTTTAAATTTGCGCACAAGAGGGGGCTGCCCCATTCACTTGTGCAGCAAATTCTCCTCCTCTTCCTCACTCCCTCTAGCCACACCAACAAGCCTCCTTGGAGCTAGAAGACTTTGCTAAGACAACTCCCTCCTTCCCTCACCTCAAACATACACCAAGCAAGTGCTAGCCTTGTTCCTCACCTTGTTGCGCATAGAACCTCTTAGGAAGTGTGGACTTGTGTGTAGTGAAGCTAGAAGGTGGTGTGACTCTTGACTTTGAAGGGTGTGCTACAAGAGGTAGGCCTTGAACTTTGAACTCTTTCTTTGTGTAGCCATGTATGTATGCTTGAATGTCTCTTTGTATATGTGTTGCTTTGGATCCTTGGTTGAGCATGATTAAAGTATAAGTATGGAGCCACCTTATGATGATTTGTATGCATGAGTTGTAGAGTAAAAGTCTCATGATCATACTTAAAATTATATGCCACTGTTTTGTATAATTAGGCCACTGTTTTAAAGAAGAAATGTGCCACTGTTTCGGTTTGATGTGCCACTGTTTTGGAGATGTAATGCCACTGTTTCGGTCCCCCAAAATCACCATTATATGCCACTGTTTCTGCACTTAAAAGCCACTGTTTCTGCACATTACATGCCACTGTTTCTGCACATTATATGCCACTGTTTCTGCACATATATGTCACTGTTTTAGTGCTCCTTAAGCCACTGTTTTAGTCATGAAATGTCACTGTTTCCATGCTTAAAATACCACTGTTTTTATGCATAAAAGGCCACTGTTTTAAGTCATCATATGCCACTGTTTTTATGCACAATGTGCCACTGTTTTAGTCATCATATGTCACTGTTTTTACACCTAAAATGCCACTGTTTTAGCCCTTCTATGCCACTGTTTGTATGCATAAAATGCCACCGTTTTAATCCATAATATGCCACTGTTTCAATGTCCAAAAACCAAGACTTATGCCACTGTTTTGGAAGTTCAAAGTGCCACTGTTTCTGTTTTAAAAACGTCACTGTTTCTGTTTAAAACGTCACTGTTTTGCTGCTGTAAATGCTCACTGTTTTGCTGCTGTAAGCTCACTGTTTTGCTGCTGTAAATGCTCACTAAATGCTCACTTTTTGCTGCTGTAAACACTGCTGTAAGCTCACTGTTTTGCTGCTGTATGCTCACTGTTTTGCTGCTGTAAATGCTCACTGTTTTGCTGCTGTAAACACTGCTGTATGCTCACTGTTTTGCTGCTGTAAACACTGCTGTATGCTCACTGTTTTGCTGCTGTATGCTCACTGTTTTGCTGCTGTAAATGCTCACTGTTTTGCTGCTGTAAGACACTGCTGTATGCTCTCTGTTTCTGCTGTAAATAGCCACTGTAAATGATTAGTTTTAATTGATTTAGGTGCGTTTAAGAAGTGAGAATATTTCGCTGCCGTTGGTAATATTTAAGGAAAGCTAAGGTAAGTGTCAGGCGATGAGGCCTAATGTGACTATTGACTACTGGTATAGAATTATGACATGATGCTCCATATGCCGTAAAAATATCATGTTCCATTATAATGAAAGGAAACTGCCAAAAATGTGCCGTGATGGCTATATGATTATGAGGTAAAGACGTTATGTGGCAGCATAACGCATATGAAAGTTATATAAGCATGCATTTTACATCATCCCGCATTTTTACGCTTTGTGTGTGAAAGCATAGCATGACATGCATGTATCAAGATCATATAGCCCTTGTTTTAGAATAGTTATGTACAGGACCATGTGTTTGAGCAAGCATCATATAGGCATCCCCAAGGTACCGGGGTATGGGACACTTGGCATCAGTCCGCATAGGCCCACAGATGGAATCCACATGGAGCTCAGGTGCCAAGGGATATTTGATTCCACTGTGAAGTGCGCGCACGACGGTGCTAAAAGCGCAAAGGAAAGGCGTTATATACGCAATATATATATAAATATGATGAAAAGGAAAAGGAACAAGGATATGTTGAAGTGACTGTTTATGATTTTGTGCCTAGTTAATATTGTTATATTACTGGTTTTATTGCCACACTACTGGGATTATTCTCACCCCTTCGGGGCTGCTATTTTCCTAAATGGCAGGAGGACATAAAAGCACATGAAGACGTGATATTTGCTGTTGATTGCTGATGCGTGGATTACCACTTTTGCTGTTTGTTTAATTGGATGACTGTAATGATTAATGTTTTGGTACTCTTGGATGACTGTAGTCTTAATCATCTTTATGTTAGCTTGAACTTTTATGAACAGCAGCTATTTTGGAAAACCTTTATGAAAAGAATTTAAGTGTTGAAAATTTTTATACGGACTGTATACTGCTTGGTTATCTCATGTGACGTTAACGACTCTAATTCCGCTTAGCGAACGACTCTCTTGGATGCATACAAGGGAGGGCGTTACAGCAATCCTCTTCATTGATCTGAATAACTTAACTCCACACGTAACAGCCTCATTACTTTATAACTGACTCATTAATCATTGATATGAATAACATAACTCCACACATAACAGCCTCATTACTTTATAACTAACTCATTAATATCATCCAAGTTTCATCCCGCATCGCAATCCTCTTCATTGATCTGAATAACATAACTCCACACGTAACAGCCTCATTACTTTATAACTGACTCATTAATCATTGATATGAATAACATAACTCCACACATAACAGCCTCATTACTTTATAACTAACTCATTAATATCATCCAAGTTTCATCCCGCATCGCAATCCTCTTCATTGATCTGAATAACATAACTCCACACGTAACAGCCTCATTACTTTATAACTGACTCATTAATCATTGATATGAATAACATAACTCCACACATAACAGCCTCATTACTTTATAACTCACTCATTAATATCATCCAAGTTTCATCCCGCATCGCAATCCTCTTCATTGATCTGAATAACATAACTCCACACGTAACAGCCTCATTACTTTATAACTGACTCATTAATCATTGATATGAATAACATAACTCCACACATAACAGCCTCATTACTTTATAACTAACTCATTAATATCATCCAAGTTTCATCCCGCATCGCAATCCTCTTCATTGATCTGAATAACATAACTCCACACGTAACAGCCTCATTACTTTATAACTGACTCATTAATCATTGATATGAATAACATAACTCCACACATAACAGCCTCATTACTTTATAACTAACTCATTAATATCATCCAAGTTTCATCCCGCATCGCAATCCTCTTCATTGATCTGAATAACTTAACTCCACACGTAACAGCCTCATTACTTTATAACTGACTCATTAATCATTGATATGAATAACATAACTCCACACATAACAGCCTCATTACTTTATAACTAACTCATTAATATCATCCAAGTTTCATCCCGCATCGCAATCCTCTTCATTGATCTGAATAACATAACTCCACACGTAACAGCCTCATTACTTTATAACTGACTCATTAATCATTGATATGAATAACATAACTCCACACATAACAGCCTCATTACTTTATAACTAACTCATTAATATCATCCATGTTTCATCCCGCATCGCAATCCTCTTCATTGATCTGAATAACTTAACTCCACACGTAACAGCCTCATTACTTTATAACTGACTCATTAATCATTGATATGAATAACATAACTCCACACATAACAGCCTCATTACTTTATAACTAACTCATTAATATCATCCAAGTTTCATCCCGCATCGCAATCCTCTTCATTGATCTGAATAACATAACTCCACACGTAACAGCCTCATTACTTTATAACTGACTCATTAATCATTGATATGAATAACATAACTCCACACATAACAGCCTCATTACTTTATAACTAACTCATTAATATCATCCAAGTTTCATCCCGCATCGCAATCCTCTTCATTGATCTGAATAACATAACTCCACACGTAACAGCCTCATTACTTTATAACTGACTCATTAATCATTGATATGAATAACATAACTCCACACATAACAGCCTCATTACTTTATAACTAACTCATTAATATCATCCAAGTTTCATCCCGCATCGCAATCCTCTTCATTGATCTGAATAACATAACTCCACACGTAACAGCCTCATTACTTTATAACTGACTCATTAATCATTGATATGAATAACATAACTCCACACATAACAGCCTCATTACTTTATAACTAACTCATTAATATCATCCAAGTTTCATCCCGCATCGCAATCCTCTTCATTGATCTGAATAACTTAACTCCACACGTAACAGCCTCATTACTTTATAACTGACTCATTAATCATTGATATGAATAACATAACTCCACACATAACAGCCTCATTACTTTATAACTAACTCATTAATATCATCCATGTTTCATCCCGCATCGCAATCCTCTTCATTGATCTGAATAACTTAACTCCACACGTAACAGCCTCATTACTTTATAACTGACTCATTAATCATTGATATGAATAACATAACTCCACACATAACAGCCTCATTACTTTATAACTAACTCATTAATATCATCCATGTTTCAACTGACTCATTAATCATTGATATGAATAATGTAACAGCCCGTGTTAACCCGGATTGTTAACACACTATCGTATTAAGCCACGCTTAATTAAAATGCGGAATAACTTTTTCTTTAATTCAATTATGACGTCATTAACTTAACCAACTTGATTACTTAATCATTTTCATAAAAATACTGCCTGTATGTAAATTGCAAGACAACTAACTGAAAACCTCGTACATAAATATAATGTGTGTATCTAGAACCGCAGGACTACACAAGTAGCCTGGGTCAAAATCCTGATACATTAATTACAACATTAAAAATAAAAGGACAATAACACAATCATGTGGCATGGACAAACCCCATGCTCACCAAATAAGGCAACAACGCCCAACAAATAGTCTCAACATAATCAGCATAATAAAAACGGAAAACATAACAGCAAATCCAGCAAGACAGCATATCAGAATATCAGCTCAACTCTGGCCTCCTGCCACCTGAGCCCTCAACATTACCTGATCCTGAAATAAGCATCCCCAAACGTGGGGTGAGATCTCTAACAAGAAATCTCAGTAAGACAAGGGGTCCTCAAGGAGTCTCCACCCCAAGCTCACTTACATGTGTAATATAAGTTCTAAAAACAGTATTTACAATATAAGTTCCAAAACTATGCGATGCAGCAATTAATCATGTCATGTGTGCATATCAAATCTACTGGCCAGAGAAATGTAGGAATACGTCTATGCCTACATGAGTACCAGGACGCTACCTGTACCTCACCACAGCCTCACCATCTTGTATGTACTACATACTCAGGCTTACCGTATAGGTGGACACCACATGCATATCATAATAGCTCATTACATATAAACAGCTCAACAGCATTTCCAAAATAATCAAAGCATGTAACACAGCATGCATAAACCCATCCCCATGGGACATGGTGGAACATCAAAATGGCTAAACCGAGGACACGAAAGCTTACCTTGCAAGCTAGCTATCCCAGCCAAGAGTCCAACCACTCACTAGTCCTCAACCAGCAGTATCACAATCTGATATGGACCATTTATCAAGTCAATATTAATGCACAACATGCATACAACTTAAAGACTACGCCTTTCCTTTACGTTTTACGTCTTAAGGCTTCCAACAAAGCCATAAGCCCTTAATCATATGATTCTGACTTAGTCCATTTATTACAGAAGTTCAACTTCCTTAAACTAGGGTCCACACACACCCCATAGCTTACTGTTCATACAGTGAAGCTACTGTCTGCGCAGAACCCAGGATATCCGGATATCTTGAAGAACATATCCGGATATGCCATATCCGGATATCACACTGGACATATCCGGATATGTCATATCCGGATACCCAGATCCCATATCCGGATATCAATATCCGGATACCATATCCGGATACTGATATCCGGATATCTGTTCGACGAATATCCGGATATCTCACGACAGAATGCAGTTTCTGCATTTCGTGAGTATCCATCCCAAAGGTCCAACTTTTAACACATGTACACGTTAAAGCATGCATCTTTAGTTCATTTTAGGTTCATATACCTTATACCCTCTTGTTTACCCATTAAACATGGTCAAGACATCAACTTTAAGCATTATAAACCCATGATCATAGTGAGATAACTTACCAAAGTTCAAACAGAGGCAAGTTGTGCTCTTGGAGCCCTCTCAAGACACTTCAAACTCAGCCTAAGTATGAGCACGAAAATGGCACTTCAAGGTGGGTTCTTGCACCACAAGAAGGCACTTTGAAGCTCACAATGACTACCACAAAGTAGCCATCACTAAAGCTTCAAACTCATGCTCACTAACTACACACACAGGGGCTGGAAACTCAGGATTTCACACTCACACTCCCTCACCTTGCATGCTCTCAAGTGTTAAGGAGAGGAGAAGTGGAGGAAGAAGGCCAAAGGTTCAAGAAATGATGAAGGGGAGTGAAGGAGGCAATGGAACAGTGCCAAGCACTCAGAAGAAGCAGCCCCTCACGTTCTGAAATAAGGTCCCCTAGGGTTGTGTGCTAATGTGTCTATTTATAGGCACATGGCCACTAACCGCGCAGTATTAGCCTTAATCGCAAAGTAAAAGATATTGATCCCAAACTTTGGAATCTAGACCTACGCATTTTTCTAAGATTTGTCATATTTTTATTTTATTTTTCGGAGCACCTTTCCGGTACGCGCTTTTCCATAGCCAGTATCAGTTCTGGCATCAGATTACGTCATTTTGACTTGAAACTTGTTTTACAAGTCCTACATAATATTCTAGTAATTATCATGCATTCGTTATAATTTTCCGGGATACTTTTCCGGTACGCATTTATACCGAGTAGCAGAACCGGTATCTGCGCTTTTCTTCCGAAAGGCGACTTTCAGCATTTTTACTCACTCAATATAATTATCTAAGCCCATTAATAATTATTAGGGTCAATTATGGAATTATTTCCTAATTATCATAATTAATTTACTAATTACCTTAATTAGCGGTGCGGGTTCTTACATTCACCCCACCTTTTTAAGGATTTTGTCCTCAAAATCAGAAACATACCTGTCTCGGAAGTCGGGATACTGTCGGAGAAGCTCATCCTCTCGCTCCCAGGTACACTCCTCAGGAGTTCTTCCTGACCATTGTACTTTGACCATTGGAATGATCTTGCTCCTCAACTGCTTCTCGCCACGATCGAGAATCTTGAGTGGTCCGACGGGAGTCTTTAGGTTCTCCTGAACCTCCACATCATCCGGCTGCACCACGTGCGAAGGATCTGCTATGTACTTTCGAAGCTGAGACACGTGAAACACGTTGTGGATGTTGGCGAGGTTCGGAGGTAAGGCGAGTCGATAGGCAACTGGTCCTACTCTACCAAGGATCTGGTAGGGCCCAATGAATCGCGGGCTCAACTTCCTCACGCCGAGTGCCCGTCCAACACCGGTGACAGGTGAAAGTTTCACAAACACGTGCTCACCCTCACTGAACTCCAGTGGTCGATGCTTGACATCATAGTAGCTCTTCTGACGATTCTGCGCCTGCTTCAACTTTTCTCTGATCATCTGGATCTGTAGGGTAGTATCTTGGACAAAGTCCAAGCCGAAAAGCTCTTTATCTCCAACCTCAGACCAGCAAGTAGGAGTCCGACACCTCCTACCATACAGCGCCTCGTAGGGTGCCATGCCCAGACTAGCATGAAAACTGTTGTTGTATGAAAATTCAACCAACGGAAGGTACCTATCCCATGCAGAACCCTGCTCCAACGTGCAAGCTCTCAACATGTCCTCCAATGTCTGGATGGTCCGCTCAGTCTGTCCGTCAGTCTGAGGGTGATAGGCGGTACTCAATCTCAACTGCGTACCAAAAGCCTCCTGCAGCGCCTCCCAGAACCGAGATGTGAACTTCGGGTCCCTATCACTGATGATACTCTCGGGCACCCCGTGAAGCCTCACAATCTCGCGGACATATAGCTTGGCCAACTGCTCGGTAGTGAAGCTCACCTTCACTGGAAGAAAATGGGCAGACTTGGTCAATCTGTCCACAATGACCCAAATAGAGTCACAACCAGCCTGAGTTTTAGGCAATCCCACCACGAAGTCCATGGAAATACTCTCCCACTTCCACTGTGGAATCTCCAGAGGTTGAAGTTTACCAGACGGTTTCTGGTGCTCGATCTTCACTTTCTGGCAAATAAGACATTTGGACACGTAGACCGCTATGTCCTTCTTCATGCCCGGCCACCAGAAATTCCTTTTTAAGTCCTGGTACATTTTCGTGGCACCAGGGTGGATAGTGAACCGGCCCTTATGAGCCTCTGCCATAACCTCCTCAGTCAATGGCCCTCGAGGAATAACAATCCTCTTCTGGAATAGCAGCAATCCGTCATCGTTCCAAGACACACCGTCCTGGTTCTTCACTTAATCGAGGCACTCTCTTTGCACTTGCGCCTCTTTGATCTTTTCCATCAGCTCATTAATCACCTCTGCTGTCTCCATCTCAAGCAGTGCACCCCCAAACAAGGAGTTCACTCTCAAGTCTCTGAACTTCTCGATCACCTCGTAGTCGTTCATCATTAAACTGGATAAGCTCACGGATTTCCGACTCAAAGCATCGGCTACCACATTGGCCTTGCCAGGATGATACCTCAACTCAAAGTCGTAGTCCTTCAAGAACTCCATCCATCTACGTTGTCTCATGTTCAACTCCTTCTGGTCAAACAGATATTTCAGGCTCTTGTGATCACTGAATACAGCAAACTTCATGCCAAACAGGTAATGCCTCCAAATCTTGAAAGCGAAAACAATGGCTGCCAACTCCAAGTCGTGAGTCGGGTAGTTCTCCTCATGAGGTTTTAACTGTCTTGAAGCGTAAGCAACCGCTTTGCCTTTCTGCATCAGCACACAGCCAAGTCCTTTACCAGAGGCATCGCAGTACAACTCGAATTGCTCCGCAGGATCAGGAAGAACTAACACTGGAGCAGTAGTCAGTCTCTCCTTTAACTCCTGGAAACACTCCTCACACTCATGTGTCCACACGAATGGAGTCTCCTTTCGGGTAAGGCGAGTCATCGGTAGCACCATCTTGGAGAATCCTTCTATGAACCTCCGATAGTAACCTGCCAAACCCAGGAAGCTTCTTACTTCTGTAACCGTCTTGGGTCTCTCCCAGTCCATCACGGCCTCAATCTTGTTTGGATCAACTGCAACTCCATTAGCAGAAATTACATGACCCAGAAATTTCACCGCCTTGAGCCAAAACTCACATTTTGACGGCTTCGCAAAGAGCTTTTTCTCTTTCAGCACTTGCAATACGATCTTCAAGTGCTCAGTATGCTCCTCCTCCGTCTTGGAGTAGATCAAGATGTCGTCAATGAAGACGATCACAAACTGATCCAGGTACGGCTGGACGATTCTGTTCATGTAGTCCATGAACACTGCGGGTGCATTGGTGAGTCCAAACGGGATCACCAAGTACTCGTAGTGCCCGTACCTCGAGCGAAAAGCTGTCTTTGGGACATCCTCCGGCTTTACCCGTATCTGATGATAACCGGACCGGAGATCAATCTTGGAATACACACAAGCACCCCTGAGCTGATCCAGCAAATCATCAATGCGTGGAAGAGGATACTTGTTCTTGATTGTCACCTTGTTCAACTGTCTGTAGTCGGTGCACAACCGCATGGTCCCATCTTTCTTTTTCACAAATATGACCGGTGCTCCCCAGGGAGACACACTCGGCCGAATAAAGTCTTTCGCTGAAAGCTCCTCGATATGCTTCTTCAGCTCCGCCAACTCCGGTGGTGACATCCGGTATGGAGCCAACGATATATGCCCCACACCAGGCAATAAGTCGATGGAGAACTCTATCTCCCGCTGCGGTGGAAACTCAGGAATCTCCTCAGGAAACACCTCGAGGAATTCCCTCACCACCGGAATGCCAGTGAGATCCTCCTGTGTCCCACTCACCAAACCTCCCAACATGACATAGCCAAATGCCCCTGCTCTCAAGGCCCTCCTCGCCTGCAGGACTGAAATGAACGGTGAGGAACTGGCTGTGGACCCACACGGAGACATCACCACTTTCTTGGCACAACAGTCAATCATTGCACAGTTTCTGGACAACCAATCCATGCCCAAAATAATTTGAAGGTTGGCCATCGGCAATCCTATCAGATCTACCAAGAAATCACGGCCATCCCACTGAAACGCTACATCGCGATGAACAGTGGAGGTCAAACATTTTTCTCCGGTGGCGGTGGTAACCCGCATCGGTGGAGAAAGCACATCACTGGGCAACTCAAGCCCCACAGCAATAGGGGTAGCAACAAAAGAGTGTGTTTCCCCGGAATCAAACAAAACATCAATAACTGAACCGCCAATGGTAACAGTACCTCTGACCAGGTTCGGAGCTCTGTCCGACTGCTGACGATCAAGTGTGTAGACTCGTCCAGTAGTAGGTGGCACGGCTGGTGCCCCTGTAGGAACCATCTGCAATGGCACAGCCTGCACTGCAGCAACTCTCGCCGTCGGACAATCTCTGGAATAGTGGCCCTCCTTGCCACACTGGAAGCATATCAGCTGCCCGGTAGAACATGGCCCAAAATGTGACTTCCCGCATCCCGAACATCTGGGAGCAGGAGGTCTAGCGGCATTCCCCGAAGTAGCAGTCTTTCTAAACTGATTTGGCGCTTGCGTAGCCGCCATCTGCTTGCCCTTGCCCTTGTTCGCAAAATTTTTACTCTTCCAGGGAGTGGAACCGCCGGTACTCTGTGGTACCTCCATCTTGGCCTTCTTGGCCTTACTCGTGCTGTAGAAGTCCTCAATATCACGACACTGTTGGACCAGTGTCCCAAAATCTCTGGATGCAGACCCAGCTAAGTAACCAGCAATATCCTCATTAAGTCCCCTGCGGAACTTAGCAGCCAAGAATGTAGGAGTAGGTCTCGCCATCCTGAAGTGTGAAAACTTCACCAGCTCATTAAACTTGGCCAGGTACTCGTCCACAGACAACGAGCCCTGAACCAACCGATCAAACTCCCCCTGCTTCCTCTCCTGTGAGTCATAAGGGAAGTACTGACCCAGAAAGCTCTCCTCGAAGAATGGCCACGTCATCACATGACCCTGCATCTCATAGACCTGAGAAAGGTTGGTCCACCACTCATGGGCCTCGCCCTCCAGCATATAAGTGGCGAACAACAGCTTCTGCGGATCCGTGCACTGCATTATCCGGAAAATCTTGTCCAGCGCCTGAAGCCATCTAGCAGCAGCAATGGGATCATACGATCCGTCGAATGAAGGTGGCTTATGCTTGCGGAAAGCATTCAGTCGGCGATCGATCTCGTCACGATCCTCAGCAAGAACGGGGATAGTCTGCATAGCCCCCGTCAAATGACTACCCTCGCCCATCTGGCTCTGGGTGTCCTCCTGTTGACTAGGCGGAGGTGGAGGCGGTGGCGGCGGTGGAGGTGGTGGAGGACCCTGGCCCGCAGCAGGACCAGCCCTCAACTCCTCCAACATGACCCTCATCATAGTCATGTTAGCCATCCGGTTCTCCTCCAGAACCTCAGCCGTGGTTTGCCGGTTCGCATCTCGAATAGCGTCCAGCATTGCCCGGTTCGCCAGCCTCGTGGCTTCCTGGTTGGCTAGTCGGGCCGCCTGCATCTCAGCTAATGCAGCCAGGACAGGATCCGATTGATCCTCGCTCGTACTCGTGTTCCTCCTCGGTGGTACCATGACTCTGCACAAGTTACACAAAGAATGAGTTGATCAGGCCCACGCCATGTGGTCACATATGCATTATCATAACACACACCAGTCAGAGAGAACACAAAGTAGACACGCAACGACTCATCCTAAGTTATTGCAATACATACAGGCTTTTCCCTAGAAAGTGCTCTGATACCATAAAATGTAACAGCCCGTGTTAACCCGGATTGTTAACACACTATCGTATTAAGCCACGCTTAATTAAAATGCGGAATAACTTTTTCTTTAATTCAATTATGACGTCATTAACTTAACCAACTTGATTACTTAATCATTTTCATAAAAATACTGCCTGTATGTAAATTGCAAGACAACTAACTGAAAACCTCGTACATAAATATAATGTGTGTATCTAGAACCGCAGGACTACACAAGTAGCCTGGGTCAAAATCCTGATACATTAATTACAACATTAAAAATAAAAGGACAATAACACAATCATGTGGCATGGACAAACCCCATGCTCACCAAATAAGGCAACAACGCCCAACAAATAGTCTCAACATAATCAGCATAATAAAAACGGAAAACATAACAGCAAATCCAGCAAGACAGCATATCAGAATATCAGCTCAACTCTGGCCTCCTGCCACCTGAGCCCTCAACATTACCTGATCCTGAAATAAGCATCCCCAAACGTGGGGTGAGATCTCTAACAAGAAATCTCAGTAAGACAAGGGGTCCTCAAGGAGTCTCCACCCCAAGCTCACTTACATGTGTAATATAAGTTCTAAAAACAATATTTACAATATAAGTTCCAAAACTATGCGATGCAGCAATTAATCATGTCATGTGTGTATATCAAATCTACTGGCCAGAGAAATGTAGGAATACGTCTATGCCTACATGAGTACCAGGACGCTACCTGTACCTCACCACAGCCTCACCATCTTGTATGTACTACATACTCAGGCTTACCGTATAGGTGGACACCACATGCATATCATAATAGCTCATTACATATAAACAGCTCAACAGCATTTCCAAAATAATCAAAGCATGTAACACAGCATGCATAAACCCATCCCCATGGGACATGGTGGAACATCAAAATGGCTAAACCGAGGACACGAAAGCTTACCTTGCAAGCTAGCTATCCCAGCCAAGAGTCCAACCACTCACTAGTCCTCAACCAGCAGTATCACAATCTGATATGGACCATTTATCAAGTCAATATTAATGCACAACATGCATACAACTTAAAGACTACGCCTTTCCTTTACGTTTTACGTCTTAAGGCTTCCAACAACATAAGCCATAAGCCCTTAATCATATGATTCTGACTTAGTCCATTTATTACAGAAGTTCAACTTCCTTAAACTAGGGTCCACACACACCCCATAGCTTACTGTTCATACAGTGAAGCTACTGTCTGCGCAGAACCCAGGATATCCGGATATCTTGAAGAACATATCCGGATATGCCATATCCGGATATCACACTGGACATATCCGGATATGTCATATCCGGATACCCAGATCCCATATCCGGATATCAATATCCGGATACCATATCCGGATACTGATATCCGGATATCTGTTCGACGAATATCCGGATATCTCACGACAGAATGCAGTTTCTGCATTTCGTGAGTATCCATCCCAAAGGTCCAACTTTTAACACATGTACACGTTAAAGCATGCATCTTTAGTTCATTTTAGGTTCATATACCTTATACCCTCTTGTTTACCCATTAAACATGGTCAAGACATCAACTTTAAGCATTATAAACCCATGATCATAGTGAGATAACTTACCAAAGTTCAAAACAGAGGCAAGTTGTGCTCTTGGAGCCCTCTCAAGACACTTCAAACTCAGCCTAAGTATGAGCACGAAAATGGCACTTCAAGGTGGGTTCTTGCACCACAAGAAGGCACTTTGAAGCTTACAATGACTACCACAAAGTAGCCATCACTAAAGCTTCAAACTCATGCTCACTAACTACACACACAGGGGCTGGAAACTCAGGATTTCACACTCACACTCCCTCACCTTGCATGCTCTCAAGTGTTAAGGAGAGGAGAAGTGGAGGAAGAAGGCCAAAGGTTCAAGAAATGATGAAGGGGAGTGAAGGAGGCAATGGAACAGTGCCAAGCACTCAGAAAAAGCAGCCCCTCACGTTCTGAAATAAGGTCCCCTAGGGTTGTGTGCTAATGTGTCTATTTATAGGCACATGGCCACTAACCGCGCAGTATTAGCCTTAATCGCAAAGTAAAAGATATTGATCCCAAACTTTGGAATCTAGACCTACGCATTTTTCTAACATCCCGCATCGCAATAACTCTTCATTGATCTGAATAACTTAACTCCACACGTAACAGCCTCATTACTTTATAACTGACTCATTAATCATTGATATGAATAACATAACTCCACACATAACAGCCTCATTACTTTATAACTAACTCATTAATATCATCCAAGTTTCATCCCGCATCGCAATCCTCTTCATTGATCTGAATAACTTAACTCCACACGTAACAGCCTCATTACTTTATAACTGACTCATTAATCATTGATATGAATAACATAACTCCACACATAACAGCCTCATTACTTTATAACTAACTCATTAATATCATCCAAGTTTCATCCCGCATCGCAATCCTCTTCATTGATCTGAATAACATAACTCCACACGTAACAGCCTCATTACTTTATAACTGACTCATTAATCATTGATATGAATAACATAACTCCACACATAACAGCCTCATTACTTTATAACTAACTCATTAATATCATCCAAGTTTCATCCCGCATCGCAATC
>JAVKPL010008458.1:0-5000 GCA_032173675.1 Gastrolobium villosum | reverse complement strand
TTACAGTGGCTATTTACAGCAGAAAACAGAGAGCATACAGCAGTGTCTTACAGCAGCAAAACAGTGAGCATACAGCAGTGTTTACAGCAGCCAAAACAGTGAGCATTTACAGCAGCAAAACAGTGAGCATACAGCAGCAAAACAGTGAGCATACAGCAGTGTTTACAGCAGCAAAACAGTGAGCATACAGCAGTGTTTACAGCAGCAAAACAGTGAACATTTACAGCAGCAAAACAGTGAGCATACAGCAGCAAAACAGTGACGTTTTAAACAGAAACAGTGGCGTTTTTAAAACAGAAACAGTGGCGTTTTTAAAACAGAAACAGTGGCACTTGAACTTCCAAAACAGTGGCATAAATCTTGGTTTTTGGACATTGAAACAGTGGCATATCATGGATTAAAACAGTGACATTTTATGCATACAAACAGTGGCATAGAAGGGCTAAAACAGTGGCATTTTTACGCATAAAAACAGTGGCATATGATGACTAAAACAGTGGCATTTGATGCATAAAAACAGTGGCATTTATGCATATAAACAGTGGCATATGATGACTAAAACGGTGGCACATTATGCATAAAACAGTGGCATATGATGACTTAAAACAGTGGCCTTTTATGCATAAAAACAGTGGCATGTTAAGCATGGAAACAGTGACATTTCATGACTCAAACAGTGGCATTTTAAGCATGAAAACAGTGGCATTTTAAGCATGGAAACAGTGGCATTTTAAGCATGGAAACAGTGGCTTTTCATGACTAAAACAGTGGCATTTTAAGCATGGAAACAGTGGCTTTTCATGACTAAAACAGTGGCATTTTAAGCATGGAAACAGTGGCATTTCTTAGCTAAAACAGTGGCTTAAGGAGCACTAAAACAGTGACATATATGTGCAGAAACAGTGGCATATAATGTGCAGAAACAGTGGCATGTAATGTGCAGAAACAGTGGCTTTTAAGTGCAGAAACAGTGGCATGAATTGTGCAGAAACAGTGGCTTTTAAGTGCAGAAACAGTGGCATGAATTGTGCAGAAACAGTGGCTTTTAAGTGCAGAAACAGTGGCATGAATTGTGCAGAAACAGTGGCATGTAATGTGATTTTGAGGAACCGAAACAGTGGCATTTTATCTACCAAAACAGTGGCACATCCAACCGAAACAGTGGCACATCCAACCGAAACAGTGGCACATTTCTTCTTTAAAACAGTGGCATATCCATACAAGAAGTAGTGGCATAAGCTTAAACATAACCATAAGATTTTTTATGCATACAATTCATCATAAAATGACTCCATACTTATACTTTAATCATGCTCAACCAAGGATCCAAAGCAAAACATATACAAGGAGACATTCAAACATACATACATGGCTACACAAAGAAAGAGTTCAAGGTTCAAAGCCTACCTCTTGTAGCACACCCTTCAAAGTCAAGAGTCACACCACCTTCTAGCTTCACAACACACAAGTCCACACTTCTTAAGAGGTCCTATGCGCAACAAGGTGAGGGACAAGGTTAGCACTAGCTTGGTGTATGGTTGAGGTGAGGGAAGGAGGGAGTTGTCTTAAGCAAAGTCTTCTAGCTCCAAGGAGGCTTGTAGGTTCGGTTATGGAAGTGAGGGAGTGAGGAGAAGAGGAGAATTTGCTGCACAAGTGAATGGGGGCAGCCCCTCTTGTGCGCAAATTTAAAGGGAAGAAAGGGAGGAGGTTGCAATGATGGTCATCATGAAAAAAAATCTGATTGCTTGAGGAGATGGGGCTGCATACAAGGCTGAATCAAGCAAGGGTTTGCTTCAAGCTTACTCTATTTACATGCAAGGATGGAGGAGTGATATGTTCAGCTTTGAGGGCTGTCCAAGGCAGAGAAATTTCTGCACCATTGACCATGATTTGCGCAAGAAGTGGGGTGGAAAAGGTGCATCATGAGCACAAGCAAAAGGTTCACTAAGTTAACAAGCAATTCAACTTGGTGGCAGCCAAAAATCTGCCTTGATGCAGTCCTTGGTGCGCAAATTAAGAGAGGAGAAGAGGTGCATATGAGTACATGTAAGAGCTTAGCTAAGTCAACAAGGAAACAACCATGTGGCAGCCCAAAAATCTGCACTTAGGCAGCCTTGGTGCGCAATGATGAGGGGGAAAGAGGTGCATCATGAATGCAGTTTTGTGACAGCCCAAATTCAGATTTTGGAGCTGTACAAAATGATGAAAATGCAGCCTAAATGGAGTAACAAGGCAGGTTTTTGACTCATGATGGGCTGCAAAAGCTTGTCAAAAAAATCTGCACAATGCAGTCTAATGATGGAGGGTGTAAGTGGTTCACCAAGTCAACAAGTTAGGCAGTTTGTGTCATAAGAAAATCTGCACCCAAAGCCCCTCCCATGTGCGCCTAAATGGGGTAATAAGCAGCCTAAAATCATGCTCAAAGGTCCATGTGTCTTCCATGCAATGAGGTTTAAATCAAGTGATACCTAAGCAAGGTGAGGTGGCGGTTTTAACAAAGGAACATGGCAGATTTTTAAGTCCTAATTACTCTCCTATGTGCGCATAATTGAGTGGGAATTACCTTTGCCATGTGAGAGTTACTTGATACACAAGACACCTTAGTTGGACAAGGCTTAGGGGAAAAAGGTGTGGGTTTAACCTTGGGCTGAATAAGCTTGATCCAAGAGCCATCCTTGGGCCATTGGCCCCACACACAAAAAGATCCAATCACAAATCCAATAGTAACAAGTCCACACACACACACTAGCCCACATCCAAACACTAATGCCTTCTACACATACTCACATTACTCATAAGATTAAATTCACATGTCTACATGTATCTTCCTATGATTTAATTTAATTAATTACCTTAGTCTTATCCAAGGAATAAAGATCAAACAATTCACCAGCCATTGCACATAAACCATCATCCGAATTCTACACATGTACCTATAGCATGTAGTACTTAGGTATTCTACTAATTATGCGGGATGTACATGAAATACATTGTGAATTCCTGACAGATTGGGTGGTAAGGCCAACCGGTATGCAGACTCTCCAATCCGGTCCATAATCAGATACGGTCCTAAGTACCGTGGACTTAACTTCTTTACTCCCATTCTCCTTCCGAGTCCCGATGTAGGAGTGATTCTCAAAAACACATGGTCTCCGACTTCGAAAGATAGAGGCTTATGACGCTTGTCGTAATAATTCTTCTGTCTGGCCTGAGCCCGCTGCATATTCTCCCGAATCTTCTTTACTTGTTCGGATGTCTCTTGAATTAGATCAGGTCCTAACATACTTCGCTCACCCACTTCAGTCCAACATAACGGGGATCTGCATTTTCTCCCATACAAAGCTTCATACGGTGCCATCTGAATGCTGGAGTGGTAACTGTTGTTGTAAGCGAACTCAATCAAAGAAAGATAATTATCCCAGCTGCCTCCTAACTCCAAAACACACGCTCGCAACATGTCCTCTAAGGCTTGAATGGTGCGTTCCGTCTGGCCATCGGTCTGCGGATGATAAGCAGTACTCAACCTCAATTGGGTCCCTAAAGCTCTTTGAAAGGATTCCCAAAACTTAGATGTAAACTTGGGATCACGATCACTGACGATACTCGTAGGAACTCCGTGCAGCTTCACAATCTCCTGCAGATAAATTCTAGCAAGCCTCTCTGTATCATATGTGGTTCTAACACGCAAGAAATGAGCTGACTTCGTTAAACGGTCGACAATCACCCAGATAGAATCATATCCTTCTCGCGTCCGAGGAAGTCCAACTACAAAATCCATCGAAATACTGTCCCACTTCCATTCGGGAATCTCCAAAGGTTGAAGGAGTCCCGACGGTTTCTGATGTTCGTACTTCACCTTCTGACAAGTTAAGCATCGAGATACATACTCCGCAATATCACGCTTCATACCCGGCCACCAAAACGAGGTCTTCAAATCATGGTACATCTTCGTGGATCCAGGATGAACTGCGTACTTACCCTTGTGAGCCTCCTGCAAAACTTCTTGTTTCAACTCATCATTCGGCACAACCAGCCGTCCTTGGAACCTCCAGACATCATTCTCATCCTTTACTACCTCTTGGTTACCAACCAACTCGCGGACTAACTCTTCATCCTTCTGAGCCTCCTTAATCCTACTGATCAATTCATTCTCCACCTTTATATTTCCCAATCTTATGCTACTTCCTCTCTCGTCTACTGATAAGTTCAGGTCTCGAAAGGCCTCAAACAGCTTCAATTCTTCCATCATTAGAGTTGCAGTGTGTAGGGTCTTCCTGCTCAGGGCGTCAGCTACCACGTTTGCCTTTCCTGGGTGGTATTTAAGTTCAAAATCGTAGTCCTTCAGAAATTCCATCCACCGACGTTGCCGCATATTCAGCTCCTTCTGGTCGAACAAGTACTTCAAACTCTTATGATCGCTGAACACGTCAAACTGCGAACCATACAAGTGGTGCCTCCAGATTTTAAGTGCGAACACTATAGCTGCTAACTCCAAATCGTGCGTAGGATAATTTTCTTCGTGAGGCTTAAGTTGTCGAGACGCGTAAGCTACTGCCATACGGTCCTGCATCAACACGCATCCAAGTCCTTTCAGCGACGCATCGCAATATACTTCGAACTTTCGGGTAGGATCCGGAATCGTGAGTACGGGAGCACTCGTCAATCTGCTCTTTAGCTCCAGGAAACATTCTTCACAGGCTTCAGTCCACTCAAAAGGCTTGTCCTTCCGAGTGAGACGGGTGAGAGGTTGCACTATCTGAGAGAAATTCTGGATGAACCTTCGATAGTATCCAGCCAGACCTAAGAAACTTCTTACTTCGGTGACAGTCTTGGGTCGCTCCCAATTCATGACAGCTTCGACTTTGCTGGGATCCACCGCGATACCTTCTGATGAAATAACGTGGCCCAGAAACTGGACCTCTTTAAGCCAAAACTCGCACTTCGACCATTTCGCGTACAGTTGCTTCTCCTTCAAGACTTGCAAGACAATCCTCAGATGT
>JAVKPL010008457.1:0-33570 GCA_032173675.1 Gastrolobium villosum | reverse complement strand
TAATTTTAATAGTTAGATATTAATTACAGTGAAATCATAAAAAGGGAAGGGAAAAATTTGGGCCACTCATGTAAGAGCCTCAGTCTCATAATATAATACAATATTTATAAGGGAAAAGTTATACTTACAACTCATTTTCTTTTACAATCTCTTACAACCATATCTTTGATTTGCAATTGATTCTTTGATTTGCAATTGATTGACAGAAATCAACGATTAAGATGTGGTTGTAAAAGATTGTAAACGAAAATGGGTTATGGGTTCGCTTTTTCTGCAGTAAGCCCAATACGACATCGTTTTGGGGCGAAAATCATGGTGTTTTTGAAATTTTAATTTATTTCAGGGTTATAATTGTCTTTATATTTATAATTTTTTAAGATTTCAATACCAAGACGACGTCGTTTTGAGAATAAATGAAGATAACTTATCTACAATAACTGCAAAAATATTTTCCTAATAGGTTATAAGTATAATCTTACCTATTTATAATTACTTAAATACTATAATTATTCATGAATAATTATAATTTTTAGGAAAAAAAATTTATATTAAAATTGATTGGCATTATGATTTTTCTACAAGACATATCAAATGTTACTCAATATACAAGCATGATTCTTTCATATGATGATTTCCGATATCAATATATAATAATGTTTAATTACAAGGATGGAAGGATATTATAAAATGGGATAAGATATTTAAAATAATGATTTATCTGATAAAAAATATTTGTATTTTCAAAAGATGATAAATGTAAAAAATCAAGTACAATAATTCTTCCCAAAAATTCAAAAATATCGCCACAAAAAATATCCAAAGAGTAGATGTTATTAGAAAATCGGGTTAGGATATTGTAACAACAAAGTAAGGTTACTACCATGTTACTACCAATCAATTTTACCGTTAGATTGGTTTTTTGATCCGACGGTCCAGATTTGATCCTTATATAGCCTCTCTCGTCCGTTCTATCTCTTCCGTTCTATCTCTTCCCTTCTCTCTGATTGTAGTCTCTGCCGCAATAATTCTTCCCAAGAATTCAAAATTATCGCCACCAAAAATATCCAAAGAGTAGATGTTATTAGAAAATCATCCCAAAATTATATATGATAAACTTAGCCAACTTAAATAATATCAAATATTTCAATTCTTCAAACAAACAGATACAAAATAAAAATAAAAACCGGTCATGAAACAAGTATAATTGATGATAGATTTGGCAATTTTAAATACGTAAAAAATTAAAAATATTATTATAAATAAAAAATCATTTATAGTGTTAATCATTATTTAATAAAATTAAATAAATTTATTATAAAAATAATAATATTAATAATAATAATTGTTTATTTATAATTTAAATAGTTAGATATTAATTACAGTGAAATCATAAAAGTGGAAGGGAGAAATTTGGGCCACTCATGTAAGAGCCTCAGTCTCACTACACTTAGCAGGACTGTCAGGTGTCATTAATATAGATCAATAATTAATTTTGAAATTAATATAATTTGAATTTTTTTTATTTTTAGTATATTTCGGTAAAAAAAATAAGAATATTGTTTTCTCACCTTTTACAACCACAAAAAAGTAAAACAACCATGTATTTTTTTTTCTTTGGTTTATTATGGATTTACATGTTTTAAGGAAAAAATATAAAAGATGAGATTTAGTGTTATTTCGACTTTTGTTATTCGATGTAATGCATTACTGTAACAGCCTGTTGTACACCAGTATTGTTAACATTAATTATGATATTAAGCGCAGTTACAATCACAACAATTCATTTATATAAAATGAGAATAAACTTTTTCCGATTAGTACGCGAACAGTAAAAGTATAAAAAGCGTAATAATAAAAAGCTGTGATCGTAACTGAAACACTAGCGGAAGAATTATTTAACTATTTATAAACTTTATTTAATCACATACAAGATACTAAGGGGTTCCCATAAACCCACTTAGTCAATTCCTCACTTTTTACGTTTTTACCACTTAACCAGATTTGCTAGTTTATTTTTCTACAAACACAAAACAAAAATCCAAACTTAGACTCCAGGTTATCTTTTTTCCTTAATCAATTACCTTTCTAACTGTAACAGCCCGTTGTACACCGGTATTGTTAACATTGATTATGATATTAAGCGCAGTTACAATCACAGTGATTAGATTAATTAAATTACGGGCAAATTTTTCTTTTAACATATTCCTTTTCTTACATAAACACTTTTTCCGTAATCAATTAAAACAACACTATAATTGTAAAAGCAATTTGCGGAAGCATACATTCTTGCTAACATCACTAATCGTTCTTTTTATTCAATTCATTTAAACTCACCATCTTCCTCTCACAATTACCAAGTTATAGTCCTTTACGTTATCTACGCATGGTTTCAAACCACGTATCATTTGGAGTTCTACCCATCAAGTTAAGCCCCTTTCTTTTAGTCTAGAAAAAACTGAATTTTCGAAAATTACACTGTGGTAATCGATTACCAGTGGGTGGTAATCGATTACCACCTGTCAAAAATGAGGCAGTAGCCAATTTTCTCAATCCTCTGTTCTGGTAATCGATTACCAACTTTGGGTAATCGATTACCTCACATGGTAATCGATTACCAAAGGCCAGTAATCGATTACCATGCCTTGGGTAATCGATTACTATGCAGCAAAATGACAGATTACAGCATTTTAAACCCCAAAAAGGGTGTGTAACCCATCCCTAACCCCTTGGTACTCCACATAACACATAATCATGTCCTAATGTAGGCTCTAGGCCCTTCCATCATGCATTTTCTTTAAGTTTAAACATCATTTACAAGGTTCTCAAATAATGGCCATTTACATACAAATATGGACCATTTTTACAACATTACTCATCAAGACTTCAAGGCTATGAATGTGGCAATGGACAAGTCCCATGCTCACTCAAAATATACAGTTATCCAAGCCATGAATAATGAAACATAAACAAGACTTAGCATATGACCATGAACACTAACAAAAGCATGGTAATGACATCATGCAATATGTTCATGACCTAAGTCTCAAAATACTATTGGTATGCTATGTGCACTCCATAAACTACTCCAAAAGGTCATGCAATCCCAATGCACCGCATGCCAATCCAACGTCCACTACACGGGCTTCTTGCCCGAAGCTCCTCCCGGCTCATAGTGACCTGAAATGTGGTCCCCCAAACACGGGGTGAGATATACAGATATATCTCAGTAAACCAATGGAGCTAGAGGCTCTCTCCACTCCATGGCTCACTAAAATGTACAAATATGACATAATATGATATGCAAGTAAAACAATATCACCATCCACCTGGAGACACCCAAGAACTTCCACTCTTGGATTCATGTTCAAGGACTCCATCATATAACTCCCGAGACAGTCCTGGCGCCTCTCCCATGGTTGAGAAGACTCCATGGCAATACCCAACCGGAACTCCTCATGAGCCCTATCCGGCGGACGTCCCCCGCTTGGATCATCCTGATGTCGCTCCCAGAGTCAACACCATGGCATTCCAACTGGCATTCTCCCGTAGGACGAACCCAGCGGATGTCCAAACCAACACACGTCAACTGGCCAGTGACCAAACAATTTTCACAAAATACAAGCAATATGCATACGAGCACACAATCACAACATGTCATAACCACATCATCCAACCACTACCTTCCACTAGGTGTGGTGGAGCACACTAGGGATTAAACCCAAGTTCCAAGAGTTTACCTCAATACTTAGCAATCCGTTCCAAACGTATGCTCCAATTCAACTTTTTACAATTCCGTCCGTGTGAGGCACCCTACAACAATCATCAAATCCCAATTACACCAAAACTCATTTTTCATGAAAATTCCTCAAATTCCTCTAAGTTAAAAACCTATATTTTTCACCAAAAATTAACATAGCATTTCTAGCTTACAAACATGATTCTAAGGCCTTTTCATCTAATAGTATTTTTCCATTTGGGCTCTCTATCATCACACATCTAAAATTAAAGCTTTGAACACAAATTCATAGATCTATGAAATCAACCATCAAAAGACTACAAATATACTTACAATGTGTTGTATGATCACCACCAAGGCTTCACTAACCCATTTGAAGATCAAAACTCCAAGAAATCTCCCAAGAACTCTAATGGGTCGAATCTGAGTTTGCCAAAAACGCGGCCAAGGAGGTGGATTCAAGGCTTCTAAGTGTTACCAATGGCTTTGGAAGGTTGTTTACGATAGATTTCAACACCAAAATCAAGCGATTCGGTGGAGAAATGATGAAATGAAGAAAAGATGAAGAAAATGGTGTTTCTTGGCTTCTCCCCTGTGTGTGCGCGAGGAAGAGAGGAAAAAGAGAGGAAAGAAGGAAGGAAAAAGAGGTGGGGCCAAGTGACTTCGGTCACACGGGTCCCACACGCGATCTAACTTTTACTCCGATAAAATTTCCGATCACAAATCCTTAATCTAAATATTTTTCCAGTCCATGACATATTTTTATTTCTCCAAAATATTGATAAAAATTTCACACCTATCGGTACACTCACACCTCAGTATTTTAACACTAAAAATCACTATTCATCAATTTTTCCCAAATTTGCCTATCCACTCAATTTTTCGCCCTGATTCCATTTTCAGCATTATTTTTGTCATATGAAATCTCTAACTCAGTATTTTTGCCTCATAACACACGGTTGGCAATTTACCATTTTGCCCTTTTTGCCCCCTTTTGGCCATAACCTTGGATTTTCACTAATCCACCAACTTTCATTTCACAATATAATATAAAAATAAACATTTAAATATTTGAGGTGTTATACTAACAAGCTATCACACACTCGATTCCGAGCTCGTGAGCTCCGGTTATCGCCGTTTGAAGTTGGACAAACAACATTGCCCACCAACTCCAAAACAGCCTAAAACCTCCAATCTTCACAGAATAAACTGCACCTAACCGCCTAGCCACTGTCTCCCAAACTTTTACAACATAAACTAGACACCTCAAACTTCGATTTGATATATCGTATGCTTAATTTGACCAAGTAACGAAGCGGAAATTAATTTCCCTAAACTGCCCCAGATCTGCCCACTGAAACAGGCCAGAACAGGGCAGTTCGTGTCTTCAGCCACCATGGGCTGCGCACACCACCAACGATCATAGGACTTTGACACAACATAGGGGACATCTTAAGCTTCAAAATGACGTATGGCACGTCCCAATCGGACCACTGTGGAGAGAGACACGCTCTCCCAAAGTTAACCCAAAAACTGCTAATTCTACAGAAAATTCGCCAGTTTCCTTTGTATTTCCTAAAATCCCCAAATTTGCGTAAGCTTTTTAACACTACTAATACACCTGAAATCTAGCAAAGTCCAATGGGTGGCACACACAAGGACCAACAACGCCTTGGGGCACTTACAACCCAATCCAATTTATACTTAAAACATAAGCAGTTCACTTTCAAATCTTTTATAGTTTCAATCACCAACTTCAATTTCATGCATATATCATCATACAGATAATCATAAACCTAAAGTATTCCTAAAGCCCTTCCATCATAATAAGCATACATCCATGGAATATTTACAATACTGAATTACAATTACACTTACACTTTAACTTCAATTTACAATAATCCACATATTACAACTTTACTTAACAAATGAATTCATAACTAAAATGACATGATCATGGATAATTAATGACAACACTTCATGATCTTCCTATGGGCCTCTTGCCCGCCACTCCTGTGTCACTGCTACCTCCTAAAATAAATGCCCCGAGACGGGGTGAGATATACGAATATATCTCAGTAACCCAGAGGTTCTGGAGAAAACTCCGCCCAATGGTTCACTTCGATGTATATCAATAATATAAAACAACATCACTGTTATAAAACGGGATAAAGCAAGGGATTTAGAGAAAGGGGGTAATATCAGAAAATAACTACGACATGCGGGAATGGTAGCTACCAATACCACGCAATGTCCTCGGCTATACGCCTATGGGTACTACCCCTGGCGTGTTCAGAGAACAACCCACCAAGGTACCCCTTCCAACCATATACACCCGAGACAACCTAGTGTGCTCCTATCCGGATAACACACCACGACCCTGGGTCAACTGGAACTCCCTCTCGGAGACCTATCCAGTGGCAGTCCGGAAAACTTTCCCGAAGGCTAAAAATATCTACTGGCCAGAGATTTGGTACATAAGTACCCACTGTGATAATGCACATGCATGCTCATGCTGTTCTACACTACTCATACACACTTCCTACCGTTGCCATCAACTAGCAAGGTGGAACACAAAAGGGGAACAAGCCCCAGTACCAAGAGGTTACCTTTCTTTTCCTTCTACTGAGCTCCGCAGAACTCCACTTACAGCTTGATTCACAGGGAACGCCTACACAGAGGACAATTCCACACACTTAGAACTTTAACCACTCATGAATTTCAAAATAGCATGTGTAAATCACATCACTTACCTCAATCCACTTGGTCCAGGACCAAGGGCAATCCACTATTTCACTGTTCCAAGTTTAAATCCACGTACGGCAACCTATACAACCATGTATAGCCGTCAGTTTCAGTCCAAATACGTCAAAACGCGAAAACGTCAAATTTCACCTCACCACTATGTAGGGTTCGACCAACTTAGTGTTAATTTATGTTTTATTTTTCTAAATTTTCTTTCTCATTTTATTACACTCACTTAGGTTACCCAAAGGCTAGTTCAATCGCCGTTTTTCTGTTTTACGACTTTTACGCAACGTTTTGCGAAATATTTCACTTTAGGCACATTAGGCCAATTTCACTACTTATTATTTTTGTATTGATCCTTCCACATGCCAATCACCACACAACCCTTCTAATTACTTTTTCAACACACAACCCATCACTAAAATTTTCCAAAACATCAATTCCCCAATTTACCTCAAATGGCCGAAATCTCACTAGTTCACATACAATGAATTTCTATCAATTTTAACCACTTCACACCTCATATCATCCTATTATATCATCATACAATCATACAACCACTCACCAATACACTCCTAACACATTTTCAAAGTTCAAAGTCTTGACACCTCAAAATTTTACTAAGTTAAATTTCACCATTTTTCGCTTAAAATTTTCGTTGCATTTCTAGCATTAATACATCATTCTAAGATATTATCATCTAATAGACATTTTCCATTTGAGCTCTCTAACACAACATATCACAAAATCCCTCTTTAGGGTCCATAATCCAAATTCAAAAATCAACCAATGAAATGTTGAAATAACTTACCCAATTGCAAGGTATATGGCTCTTCCTAAGCATACTCCACCATTGGAGCATGAAAAAGCTTCATGAACACCAAAATTTCGGATCTGATTTTGGTGCAGATCTCCCCAAATACGCGGTTTCAAGGCTCAAAAGTGGTACCAATGGGTTCAGAAGGTGTTTTCCATCAAGATTCAAGACAAGAATCGTTGAATTCGGTGGAGAAATGGCTAAGTTATGGCCAAAGGAAAATTTGCTCCATGAATGGGGTGGTGGGCTGTGTTTTGTGCGCAAAATAGGAGGGAGAAGGAAGAAGAAAGTGATGAATAGTACTTAGGTGAGGTGGCTTAAGTGAACTTATGTGAGCGGGTCCCACGCGATTTAAAACTCATCCGAATTTCTCTCTGATTTCACTAAACGTTCATAAATCAAAACTTATTTAGAAACTCTAATTTTTAACATTGACCATTGTCCCTTAATTATACTTTATCAGATGAATCCGGAGTTTTCCGGTCATTCAGAGAAAACACTGTTTTAAGCTATTGCGCGCGCCGTTGGCACGCTTCCCCAAACTAATTTAATTCCATTGAATATTTCCAGAAATCATATTTCCTAACTCCATAAACCATTTATAACTCATATTTGAAACCTAGAGCTCAAAATTCCACTGGCATGTTTTACGGTGCAATCGTATTACGGTATTTTTACCCGCGAAAAACACTATTAACTGATTTTTCTGAAACTTGCCTGTCCACTCAATTTTCCATTCTGAATCCATTTCCAGGCTTATTTTTATCATCTGAGACCTTCTGCTCAATTTTTATCTTCCTAGTGTTGCGTGTTGGCTAATTACCGTTTTGCCCTTTCTTTGTATTTTGGCCTAATCTTTGGGATTTTCACTAATCCTTCACTTAATTACTCACTTAACACTTTAATTACATAATTTAGAATTGTGAGGTGTTATAAACACCCCACCTTTTAGAATTTTGTCCGCAAAATTACATCTTAACGGTCCCGTAACACGGGGTGTAATCGAAAATCTCATTTCGGTGGTATCCATGATTACTGAGTCCTTCACAAACTTGATAACTTTGGGTATCTGACCCCTTAACTCATTATATCTTTCACTGTTTCCTTAAACCACTGTTGCTTTTTCACTCACTGTAATTCATCATATACTCATTTTACACTTGTCATTTATGGCGCCACAACCTTCAATTCGCAATACTTTAAGCTCTTCACGGCTTACGGTTACACTTTCACCAATTCATCGGTAATAGACGACCACATTACAATTTGTCTGTCTCACTTCATCTCATTCTCATCTTCATCTGTCTTTCTGACCCAATGCCGTTCCCAAAAATCTCTAGTTGTTTCCATAATAGACTCTAACTGTTTTCATGTATCTTCACACTTTTTTTAGTACTTAGCTCTTTTCGCTATCCTCACTGTTTCAACCATACTCAGACATACTAGTCCTTTCCATTACTGTTACTACTCTTATGATTTAGTTGTTTTATTAGCTTTCACTGAAGCACATCCTTTCTAGTTTCTAGGGCACTTTGTCGTTTCTTATGATTTCGACTCACATTAAATTCTATACTCATATACTTTATTTTTCCTTGTCACGTGTCTTTACCTCTTCTTAGGTACTCATAACCATATCTTTCTCTTCATGATACGAAATTTACTATCCTCACAATAGTTTATATTTTCGATTAACCTTTTAAGGTCTTTTAACCACAATACACTCCTGAATTTTTCTATCTACTAATCATATTCATAATTTACTCTCACTGTTACTCTTTTCATTAACTGAACCATCTCAACTTTATCAACTCAGTCAGCTCAATTCTATACTCAGACCTCTCACGGTCTAAACACAACACTCATCAATGACCTCCATATCGAGGACTCATGCTTAATATTTTCACCCACTAACTATTTTTGACTTTCATTTCACTCCGATGTTACCACTTAACCATATGTTTCACTCATTTATACCTCTTTCTCGTAATCATCATCATTTAATCCTCGATTTCAAACTCAAAACACTATTACTTTATAGCTTTACTCACTTCCACTAAACACTTTGGAACGAATCAATTTTCGACCCACTTTACTATTAACTGATGGACTATTCAAAATGCCATATCTCTCATATACAAGTCCTATTCGCTAGGAATCCTTGACACTCAATTATCAAGTCACTTAAAATTTATTCCATCATTGCCACTACTTCTACAATTTACCACCAGTTGGTATATCAGTCTCTCAGAATATTCAAAATTACCACAAATACTCTTCCATACCTCATTAGTACTTAATCAAAACATCATCAACATTGTGCATTTTCCACACACTTTCCACCCTAAGTGGCATATGCAATTATGTATAACACTTCTCAATGTACTTTACCAGCAAAACCAAGCTATTCACTTTTTGGTAATCAATTACAACTTATCTTTTGCTTAGGACTAACAAATCACTATTTTAACCTGAAATCTTGATCATCACTAGCCTCCCTAGAAGGACACTTTGAAATTCTTACACACTAAGCCACGACTCTTATATCCAAATTTGACATACTATTGTCCATTTACAAATATATAACCTCGCATCTTGCGTTAACCATATGGAAAAACTCTCCCAATACAGTGGGTAACAACATTCACAGGTTTAACCCCTCGAGCTCTTGCTGTCCTAAGGGCCCCAGATGTCATGACCCACCGATCAGAGAATCCACCCATATGATCCATGCCGTAAAAATGACTTACTACTAGCTGTCCCTATTCTAAGGCATCCCCCAAATGTTTCTTCTTTGTGCATTTACATAAATTATCTCTACCATACTAACCGTTACACCAATGTGGAACACTTCCTCGTTTCTCATTACTCATATCAAATACTACTAGTCTCCGGGAACTTAACCCGTACAGAGATAGCTACACGCTCCTGACACATAGGCCCCACTGAGATCTTCCTACTATCAATTCATATTACATGCACCCAGCGCACAGAGAAATTTATACTCATAATATATCTGTACATGATGGCAAAACTGGTACTCCGTACACTCCAGATCACATATGGACCCAGTCCATTTGGTGTCTGTATCACCTCTGTATATAACATCAAAATTGTTTTGTATAACCACATGGGCTGCCCCCATAACCTTAGTAGTAGTGGTATAATATACACATGTTACATATAAGTTAATTCATCTTACTCTCTCGTGTCATTATTCTCATTGGTAGTTTACTTTCGTTTCGGTTACCCTTATGACCTGGTTTATAACATAGTCACTGTTATAATAATCCACATTTTCTTTGAAGTTTCATACACATTTCCTAGCTCTTAATAATTCCTTCTGTCTTGTTACCGTTCAGTCCATAGTCCATTATCTCTTCCTTGCTTATTCTTCTCACAGATTGTTTACTCTTTTACTTTGACTAATCACTCGTCATGGTTCATAACATAATCTCTAATCCATAATTCCTAAATTTTCTCAAAGTTCTGTACACATCTCACATCTCTTAGTATAAGTTTCACATTTCCCATCACACAGGGATCTTCCAATCATTTCCGTCGAATCACAGAGAACTACTTCACCTCAATCCTTGCATTGAAATTTACATTAATCCTTGCACTAAAATTCTACATCATTCTTGCACTTAAAAATGCTTGTCCGTCTTTGCACTGACAATTATACTTCAGCTCACTAACTAATCTTATCATTTTCATCTTGACATTACACATTAACTCTTTTGCTGACCACATAATTCCACACTCTCTGCACACTTTACACATCAGTTCTTTCGTTAACCACTTAATTTCACACTTTATTGCACTTAGTTCACACACTAACCACACTGTTTCACATTAGGTTGTACCTTAGCTCATTCTCTATTCATATCATCTCACCTTATTGTTATACAACAATAACCTGCAAAATCACGCCATCGTTCTAGTCCATTGCCTGCTACGGCTCACATAACATACGCTCTATACTGTAGAGCAACTCATAAATTTTCCTGATCACTTCCACTCTTGGTGGTTGTAGAATATCTCTTTACCTTGAAAATATCTTTACTCCGTCTATCACTCCGTATCAAATACCAATGTTTTCATAAGCGCACTACTATTAGTAGTACTTATACATATACTACAAGATCATAATTTCTTTACAATTTTCATTACAGTCTTACCCATGACTGTACATCTCAACCATCCTGTTCCTTTATCATTGATACGTCTGCCAATCTGAGTCGACCTCCACTAACTGCAATAGTGTCTTCATAGTACATATATCTTGTGCCATCCTTGGCGGTTCCTTCACTTTTCTTCATACATATTATACATAATAATATACACATAATTGGTTTACCTCACTTGTGTTTAGTCAACGCTATCTCTTTATGGAATTCACTCCCATATTTCAATATCTCTCATATTACCAATCTACCAGCATCATACTTTCAAGTGGTCATATCTCGTAGGATTACTCATCGAATATTCTATTTGCTTCTATGCTTGAACCATCCCAATTCATTCAAGTGCACCCCACTTGTCTTGGTCTCAGAATTGCTAATCCAACATGACGTATTTAACTCACACATACGCATATCTGTTCCCTTTTCTCAATAATTCTTCAAGTTTAAAACCTCTCCCCTTGATGAAGTCTATTCACCAAGACCACTTGTACATAATTGTCTTACTATTCTACACATATACTTGGAATTTCACCAATCTCATAAGCTAATCTCTGTTATATGTTTATTTTTTATAGTACTGCAAAGTTTGTCTATGCTCATATTGTACATATCATAAATTGTACACCACTGTTGCATATAATATACTTTTCTTTTGACTTTCATCGAAGTCAGATATAATATTTAAATCTGTTTTCCTTATTCCTTCTAATATTCATACTTGACTTACTGTCGTCCTTTGTACATGGAGCAGTTAACACTGCAGCCACAACATCAGGCTAAATACTCACATTCTGTGCTTCAAGGTTACTACGCAGGCTTCTTACGATGAACACACATGTAACACAAAGGAATGGGTTGATCAGACCCACACTAAGGAATTACATATACAGTAATCGATAAGAATCTACATACAACTATGCAACACATAACACATCTATATATATTATCAGAGTTCCCTAACAAAACTGCTCTGATACCATAAAATGTAACAGCCCGTTGTACACCGGTATTGTTAACATTAATTATGATGTTAAGCGCAGTTACAATCACAACAATTCATTTATATAAAATGAGAATAAACTTTTTCCGATTATTACGCGAACAATAAAAGTATAAAAAGCGTAATAATAAAAAGTTGTGATCATAACTGAAACACTAACGGAAGACTTACTTAACTATTTATACACTTTATTTAATCACATACAAGATACTAAGGGGTTCCCATAAACCCACTTAGTCAATTCCTCACTTTTTACGTTTTTACCACTTAACCAGATTTGCTAATTTATTTTTCTACAAACACAAAACAAAAATCCAAACTTAGACTCCAGGTCATATTTTTCCTTATTCAATTACCTTTGTAACAAGCTATCACACACTCGATTCCGAGCTCGTGAGCTCCGGTTATCGCAATTTGAAGTTGGACAAACAACATTGCCCACCAACTCCAAAACAGCCTAAAACCTCCAATCTTCACAGAATAAACTGCACCTAACCGCCCAGCCACTGTCTCTCAAACTTTTACACCATAAACTAGACACCTCAAACTTCGATTTGATATATCGTATGCTTAATTTGACCAAGTAACGAAGCGGGAATTAATTTCCCTAAACTGCCCCAGATCTGCCCACTGAAACAGGCCAGAACAGGACAGTTCGTGTCTTCAGCCACCATGGGCTGCGCACACAATGTAGGGGACATCTTAAGCTTCAAAATGGTGTATGGCACGTCCCAATCGGACCACTGTGGAGAGAGATACGCTCTCCCAAAGTTCACCCAAAAACTGCCAATTCTACAGAAAATTCGCCAGAGTTTCCTTTGTATTTCCTAAAATCCCCAAATTTGCATAAGTTGTTTAACACTACTAATACACATGAAATCCAGCAAAGTCCAAAGGGTGACACACACAAGGACCAACAACGCCTTGGGGCACTTACAACCCAATCCAATTTATACTTAAAACATAAGCAGTTCACTTTCAAATCTTTTATAGTTTCAATCACCAACTTCAATTTCATGCATATATCATCATACAGATAATCATAAACCTAAAGTAGGCCTAAAGCCCTTCCATCATAATAAGCATACATGCATGGTATATTTACAATACTGAATTACATTTACACTTACACTTTAACTTCAATTTACAATAATCCACATATTACAACTTTACTTAACAAATGAATTCATAACTAAAATGACATGATCATGGATAATTAATGAAAACAATTCATGATCTTCCTATGGGCCTCTTGCCCGCCACTCCTGTGCCACTGCTACCTCCTGAAATAAATGCCCCGAGACGGGGTGAGATATACGAATATATCTCAGTAACCCAGAGGTTCTGGAGAAAACTCTGCCCAATGGTTCACTTCGATGTATATCAATAATATAAAACAACATCACTGTTATAAAACGGGATAAAGCAAGGGATTTAGAGAAAGGGGGTAATATCAGAAAATAACTACGACATGCGGGAATGGTAGTTACCAATACCACGCCATGTCCTCGGCTATACGCCTATGGGTACTTCCCCTGGCGTGTTCAGAGAACAACCCACCAAGGTACCCCTTCCAACCATATACACCCGAGACAACCTAGTGTGCTCCTATCAGGATAACACACCACGACCCTAAGTCAACTGGAACTCCCTCTCGGAGACCTATCCAGTGGCAGTCAGGAAAACTTGCCCGAAGGCTAAAAATATCTACTGGCCAGAGATCTGGTACATAAGTACCCACTGTGATAATGCACATGCATGCTCATGCTGTTCTACACTACTCATACACACTTCCTACCATTGCCATCAACTAGCAAGGTGGAATAGAAAAGGGGAACAAGCCCCAGTACCAAGAGGTTACCTTTCTTTTTTCTTCTACTGAGCTCCGCAGAACTCCACTTGGTCCAGGACCAAGGGCAATCCACTGTTTCACTGTTCCGAGTTTAAATCCACGTACGGCAACCTATACAACCATGTATAGCCGTCAGTTTCAGTCCAAATACGTCAAAATGTGAAAACATCAAATTTCACCTCACCACTATGTAGGGTTCGGCCAACTTAGTGTTAATTTAGGTTTTATTTTTCTAAATTTTCTTTCTCATTTTATTACACTCACTTAGGTTACCCAAAGGCTAGTTCAATCGCCGTTTTTCTGTTTTACGACTTTTACGTTTTGCGAAATATTTCACTTTAGGCACATTAAGCCAATTTCACTACTCATTATTTTTGTATTGATCCTTCCACATGCCAATCACCACACAACCCTTCTAATTACTTTTTCAACACGCAACCCATCACTAAAATTTTCCAAAACATCCATTGCCCAATTTACCTCAAAAAGTTAAATTTCACCATTTTTCGCTTAAAATTTTCATTGCATTTCTAGCATTAATACATCATTCTAAGACATTATCATCTAATAGACATTATCATCTAATAGACATTTTCCATTTGAGCTCTCTAACACAACATATCACAAAATCCCTCTTTAGGGTCCATAATCCAAATTCAAATATCAACCAATGAAATGTTGAAATAACTTCCCCAATTGCAAGTTATATGGCTCCTCCTAAGCATACTCCACCATTGGAGCATGAAAAAGCTTCATGAACACCAAAAATTCTCAAAATTTCGGATCTGATTTTGGTGCAGATCTCCCCAAATACGCGGTTTCAAGGCTCAAAAGTGGTACCAACGGGTTCAGAAGGTGTTTTCCATCAAGATTCAAGACAAGAATCGTTGAATTCGGTGGAGAAATGGCTAAGTTATGGCCAAAGGAAAATTTGCTCCATGAATGGGATGGTGGGCTGTGTTTTGTGCGCAAAATAGGAGGGAGAAGGAAGAAGAAGGTGATGAATAGTACTTAGGTTAGGTGGCTTAAGTGAACTTAAGTGAGCGGGTCTCACGCGATTTAAAACTCATCCGAATTTCTCTCCGATTTCACTAAACGTTCATAAATTCAAAACTTATTTAGAAACTCTAATTTTTAACATTGACCATTGTTACGGGCTCGTGCAACAGGAGCAACCCAAATAACACACTGGACTGTGTGGGATCCAGCTGCGGCCCAAAGAACTCCAAGGGAACCGGACCAGTTAGCACAAGGGCAAGGAGACAGCCCAATTGGGTCCATGATTTCGTAATGGGCTGATCCAATTAGTCAATAGTTTAATATGTCTTTTTAAAAGTTATGTAATGGCCTATTAGTATTTTTTGTAATAGTCTTTTAGTATTTTTCCAAGTATCCTTGTAACACTTTAAGGGTTTAAAAAGGCATAGGAGCCTAAGAAGGAGTATGAGTATTATTCAGAAATTCTTTCTTCCTCTTTTCTATTCCCTCTCTACTTTCCTTTCTTTCTAACTATCCTCAATTCAGATCTGCTCTTGTTACATTGGTGCTTTCATTGATCACTCTTTTGAGCTATGGCTGACAACACTCGCCTTCGTGACCTTACCAATCAACTCCATGCTCATGACCAACAATTTGTAACCCTAGAAAGAACCTTGGACCACCATTTGGAGACTTTCGAATTGGCACAGAATCAACGGTTTGAGGAGTCCAATCAGCAATTCACAGCAGTGAATAACCAGATCCAGGATGTTTATACACTCCTGCAGAATATGCAAGTCCAGATGACTAATCTGTTAGCGGTACGCCACGCGGGGATTCTCGGCGGTGCACCTCCTATCCAGGGACGTCACCCATACCCTTCCCGTTCCATGAAGATAGATTTTCCCCGGTTTGGTTCTGGCGATCCAGGTCCATGGCTGTTTGCCGTGGAACGCTATTTCCGTTATCACCAGGTACCAGATATAGATCGCCTTGATCTCGTTTCCTTCAACTTAGATATGCCTGCATCTTGCTGGTTTGAGTCTTTATTGGGAAATGGTGAATTCCCTGACTGGCATCATTTTGTGCAAGCGATTCAACATCGGTTTGGTCCTTCCGAATTCGAAGATCCTTTGGGATCCTTAGCCAAATTACAACAATCCGGATCTGTAACGGAATTTCAGGCTGCTTTTGAGCTAAATGCTCGCAGGGTTCCGGATCTGTCACCACTTATGCGGAAGAGTTTGTTTATTTCTGGGTTAAAACCCCAGATCCGGCGAGCGGTTTTGGTCCATCGCCCACGCGACGTTACCACCGCGTTTGCCTATGCTAAAGTATACGAGGACCAGTTCACTGAATTACGTCCCCCTAAACAGTGGCCACCTCGTCCTGCACTCGCTTCCTCTTCTCTCCTCAACCCACCCATTGCAGCCCAACCCATTACCACCGTGCCTCATACCATGAACCCTAAACCGCCACCTGCCCTATCTTCTATACCTATTAAAAGACTGAGCCCCGCCGAAATGGCAGCTCGTCGTGAAAAAAACCTTTGCTACAATTGTGATGAAAGGTTCGTTCCTGGTCACCGTTGTAAGGGAAGTGCCGCTCTGTTATATTTGGAAGGTACTGATGATGATAATATTGTCATCGAGGAGGTCCCTCTTTCCCCTCCAACGTTGGAGAGTCCGGAAGATCCTGCTCCCGAAGCACCCCATGCTATTAGCTTTAATGCTCTTTTTGGGCATCATTCCTCTAACTCCTTTCGCTTGCAGGGGCACATCAGTGGTCTCCCTATACAAATCCTGGTTGATGGGGGTAGTACTCACAATTTTATCACTCATCGGATGGCTGAACACCTCCATTTAACGTTACATGTCATTTCTCCTTTTAAAGTCCACGTCGGAAATGGAGATGCACTATTATGTTCTGCTATGTGTCGTACTACTCCGGTTGATATACAGTCTCATCTGTTTCAGATTGATTTATATGTCATCGACCTTAAAGGGGCGGATGTTGTTTTAGGGGTCCAATGGTTATCCACCTTGGGGCCCATTGTTACCGATTATTCGGCCCTCACAATGTCTTTTTCCTACAATAATTCTCAGATCCTGCTACACGGCAACTCGCAGGCGTCTCCCAACCATATTAGCTCCTCCCAGCTCCAGAAATTGTTGCACAATGACTCTATTTCTACTTGTTTGATGTGCCTCACAACTACTTCGGATGCACCCACACCGATTCAAATACCTGCTGAATTTAGTGCTGCACTCGATCATCTTCTCCAACTATTTTCTGTTGTATTCGCCCCACCCACCTCATTGCCTCCGGAACGTGGATATGAACATCACATTCATTTGCTGCCTGATACCGGTCCGGTGCAAGTGCGCCCATATCGCTACCCACACTACCAGAAAACAGAAATTGAGAATTTGGTTACTGACATGCTACGCACGGGGGTGATTCGTCCTAGTCGTTCTGCGTTTAGCTTGCCGGTTTTGCTGGTTAAAAAGAAAGATGGTACTTGGCGCTTTTGCGTGGACTATCGCGCCCTTAATGCCATCACCGTACAGGACAAATTTCCCATTCCCACTATCGACGAGTTATTAGATGAGCTCCATGGTGCTACTTTTTTTTCTAAACTTGACCTTCGATCTGGATATCACCAGATTCGAATGCACAACGCAGATATTCACAAGACAGCCTTCCGTACCCATCATGGGCACTTTGAGTTTATGGTTATGCCATTTGGTCTCTCTAATGCTCCCTCCACTTTCCAGGCCACTATGAACACCATCTTTTCTCCATATCTTCGCAAGTTTGTGGTGATATTTTTTGATGATATCTTAGTGTATAGCGCATCTGCAGCGCAACACTTGCTTCACCTGGAGGCAGTGTTAACCACGTTACAGGCCCATTCTCTTTATGTCAAAAAAGAGAAATGCTTGTTTGCTCAACTTTCCATTCCTTATTTGGGCCACGTGATTACGGGCTCGGGGGTTATTCCGGATCCTGATAAGTTACGTGCCATTTTGGAGTGGCCTGTGCCCACCAATGCCACTCAGGTGCGAGCCTTCCTGGGTATATCAGGCTATTACCGCAAATTCATACAGAAGTATGCTTCCTTAGCATCCCCATTAACGGATCTATTATCCAAAAATGGGTTTTGCTGGAATTCTAATGCGGCTATCGCGTTTGAGACCATTAAACGGGCCCTCACTACAGCCCCCATTTTAGCCCTCCCTGATTTCCAGGAACCATTTGTTGTGGAAACGGACGCTTCGGGGGTGGGCATTGGCGCGGTTTTGTTGCAGGGAGATAAGCCCATAGCCTTCTACAGCCGCAAGTTATCTCCATTAATGCAAAAGCAATCCGTCTATGTAAGGGAGATGTTCGCCATTACTTCGGCCATCAGTAAATGGCGTCAGTATCTCCTGGGCTCACATTTTCAAATTCGAACGGATCACAAAAGCTTGCATAACCTGATGAATCAGGTCATCCAAACACCAGAGCAACAGCAATTCCTTGCTAAGCTCCTGGGTTTTAATTATACAATCACTTACAAGAGTGGGAAGACCAACATAGTGGCCGACAGCCTTTCAAGGTTGCCAGATGGGGGATCAATGTTACCCACCCCCCAATTCCTCGCCATTACTGGCCCAGTGTTACACTACACAAAAATATTACAGTCCGAGTACATGTCTGATCCCTATACTACCATGCTCATTAAAGAAATTGCAGAACGACCGACTGATTTTGCTGATTGGCGCTATCGCAATGGCATCCTCTTTCACCGTTCCAGAATTTTTCTTCCAGCTGGTTCTTCCTTGATCCAACATGTTCTTCATGATTTTCACAGCTCGGTTCAAGGGGGTCATTCTGGTATCCAGGCAACAATACACCGTATCCACCGGAACTTCACCTGGAAGGGAATCAGACACGATGTTAAGATTTTTGTTACTCACTGTGATATTTGTCAGAAACTTAAATCCCCGAATCATTCTCCCCTGGGACTCTTACAACCCCTACAGATACCGGACAAGTTATGGGCTGACTTAAGCATGGATTTTATTATCCATTTACCTGTTTCGTTGGGTCACACCGCTATCTTGGTGGTTGTTGATCGTTTCTCCAAGGCTGCCCATTTCATTGCACTTCCCAGCCATTATTCTGCCGTAAGGGTTGCGCAACTCTTCTGGGATTTTGTCGGTAAGCTCCATGGCCTTCCTGAGTCTATTGTTTCGGATCGAGATCCGATATTTCTCAGTGACTTTTGGCGATCTTTGTTCAAACTGCAAGGCACGACGCTCAAATTTAGTTCCAGTTACCATCCTCAAACGGATGGCCAGACAGAAAGAGTTAACAGATGTTTAGAAAGTTACCTTCGGGCCTTCTCGCATTCTCACCCAGCTTCATGGTCAAAGTTTCTCAGTCTCACGGAGTACCATTACAACACTTCTTTCCATTCTTCGTCAGGAACCACCCCATACAATGCCATGTTTGGCCGTTCTCCTCCGAACCTTTTAGCATACTACTTGGGGTCCTCTTCCAACGAGGCGGTCGACTCCACTTTAGTCGAACGCGCACACCTCATCAGTACATTAAAGGAAAACTTGTTCAGGGCTCAACAAACAATGAAGGCTCAAGCTGATAAAAGGCGGAAAGAGTGGATTTTTACCTCTGGTGATCTCGTCTTGCTCCGTCTGCAGCCGTACAGACAGCTCTCCGTCGCGAGACGTTCGGCGCAGAAGCTGGCACTTCGGTACTATGGCCCGTTTGAGGTCGAGGAACGCATTGGGACCGTCGCGTATCGTCTGAAATTGCCGTCCACTGCTAAAATACATCCGGTGTTCCACATCTCTGCTTTGAAACCGTACAGAGCCAACCGTTCCTTGCAGATCCACACTTTACCCATCACGTCCAACGACACTCCTTTGATTCACAAGCCTTGTGCGGTGGTGGGCGAACGACAGATCTGGCGACGAGGGGCTCTGGTGACACAGGTATTGGTTCAGTGGGAGTCTCTTCCACCAGAGGACTCGACATGGGAAGATAAAGAGACGTTCCTATCCTCTATGGAGCGCGAGGAACTGGGTATTTCAGGACTGGAAGTGGAGAATCCTTCTAAGGAGACGACTATGGCTGGCGAAATGGACTCTGGACTAGAGAAAGAGGTTTATCCTAAGGAGAGGAACAGGGTTGTGGGAACGGTAGCGCACAAGACAGACGCAACACAAGTAATGAGAGCAGCAGCAAATACTGACCAGTTCAACTTAACTGGCCAAGACTCCACGCACAGTCAGCAACTCAAATCAACGGTTCACAACGTTTTGCCAGTCGCGGTGCAATCTACACCATTGCTTTCGGTCGATGGGATCCAGCTGGCACGCACTACTGCAGGTGATCTAACGGCTCCAATTCCTCCTCACGTGTCGGCAGCTGTTCAACCGTTGGATGCTCCTTCCGCGTCCCAAGGTCACGCTGTCCTAGGACTGCGTCCCATTATGGCTCCACTGTCCAAGGTGACAGACACCACCACTGCTACACGCCAGGTTCCGCATCCCAACGACGGCGCGCACAGACTTGAGGACAAGTCTGCCTTTGGAGAGCGCGGCAATGTTACGGGCTCGTGCAACAGGAGCAGCCCAAATAACACACTGGACTGTGTGGGATCCAGCTGCGGCCCAAAGAACTCCAAGGGAACCGGACCAGTTAGCACAAGGGCAAGGAGACAACCCAATTGGGTCCATGATTTCGTAATGGGCTGATCCAATTAGTCAATAGTTTAATATGTCTTTTTAAAAGTTATGTAATGGCCTATTAGTATTTTTTGTAATAGTCTTTTAGTATTTTTCCAAGTATCCTTGTAACACTTTAAGGGTTTAAAAAGGCATAGGAGCCTAAGAAGGAGTATGAGTATTATTCAGAAATTCTTTCTTCCTCTTTTCTATTCCCTCTCTACTTTCCTTTCTTTCTAACTATCCTCAATTCAGATCTGCTCTTGTTACAACCATTGTCCCTTAATTATACTTTATCAGATGAATCCAGAGTTTTTCGGTCATTCGGAGAAAACACTGTTTTAAGCTATTGCGCGCGCCGTTGGCACGCTTCCCCAAACTGACTTAATTCCATCGGATATTTCCAGAAATCATATTTCCTAACTCCATAAACCATTTATAACTCATATTTAAAACCTAGAGCTCAAAATTCCACTGGCACGTTTTACGGTGCAATCGTACTGCGGTATTTTTACCCCGCGAAAAACACTATTCACTGATTTTTCTGAAACTTGCTTGTCCACTCAATTTTCTTTTCTGAATCCATTTCCAGGCTTATTTTTATCATCTGAAACCTTCTGCTCAATTTTTATCTTCCTAGTGTTGCGTGTTGGCTAATTACCGTTTTGCCTTTTCTTTGTATTTTGGCCTAATCTTTGGGATTTTCACTAATCCTTCACTTAATTACTCACTTAACACTTTAATTACTTAATTTAGAATTGTGAGGTGTTATAATTACCCTTCTTTAAAAATAATTTTTGAATAATTACTCTCTCTTTTTTGGCAAGGTGAATAATTACTTAATATAATTATGCTCAAGACAAACAGTTTAATTAGTCCATTAGCATTATTATAGGATTTGATATGCTTACATAATTATATTTATTATAATAATCTATTTTAAACAACTTAATTATTAAAATACAATCTATTATATAATTAGTTATAATTAACTAAGGTAAAAATTATAATTTTGCACCACATAAATAATAAATCAAATACTCAATACAAAGTAAAAACAAACCATCTAAATTCAAAGAAATAATAAGGAACATGTATAATATGTTTATTTTTGTATTTGATCTTTTTTCTATTTTTTATGTTGTATATTTGTTTTTTCCTGCTTTATTCTAATCAGTTATGTTATTTATTCTTACTTCTATTATTTAAAAAAAAAGACTTCTAAACTTAATCACAAAAATAATTAGTTGACCTATTTCTAAACTTAATCACAAAATTTTTACCTTAGGATAATGTTTGATTCATTACTTATTATGTTATGGGAGGAAAGTGAAATTCTTATGTTTGAAATGTTTACCGAAAATGTTAGTGCATTTTTATATGTTTTCTTTGATATATAATCAACGATAATTGTTCATTTGAATTTTTAATATTATGAGACATTATTTAGTATATGATTTAGATAACTATGTAAGAATTCGTAGTAAATTTTTTCTCTGATAAATTTATATAATTATGATAAATGTTTTGATAATTTAATATGTCAAATTTTTTGGCACAACCTAAATTTTTGGGCCGGCTCCGCCACTGATTATTGTGTAAATCCTACGAACTATTACTCCTTGATAGTATTGAAATACAAGATTGTTCCAACTGTATACTATTCTCATTTTGGTTAAATCATTTATATTATCCAAAAGTGTTCCTAATAATTGCTACAATAATTCTTGATAACATAGACTATTAAAATATAGTTTATAATTATTATCTAGGGGAATATGTCTATCCAGGAGACATTTTGTCTTGTACAAAGACACTGAAAAACGTATCATGTCTTTTAAAAAAAATGGTGAACCGCACATAAAAATATTTGTGCAAAAGAAAAAATGTTACTTTAGTTACAGGAGACATATTGCCCTATTATCTATATAGTTTACAGCAATTACATTGGTAGTTTACAATTATCCTTTTTGGTTTACCTATATGGACCCAGAGAAACGAAATTAAACCCTAAGTTCATCGTTTTTTTTTGTACATAAAAGGGCCTAAGCCCAGGAAGCAAACGAAATTAAGAAACTAAAGAGGCACGAGGCCTACCAACGGAAGAAACATCAGCTAAAAGCAAAAAAGAAATGTCACTTGGAGGCACACGAAACAACAAAGCATCTACATCATCCCCTTTGTCTAGAATGAATTTGGCCAACCAGTCCGCACACATGTTGCCTTCTCTGTAAATATAACTGAGCTTAATGTTCCAATCTTTTTTGATCCAAGTCTGTGGGAGACAAGTTGACTCTCACGGACTGCTATACCAGAGCTGGATAGCAAAGTGATTGCACTAAAGGAATCACTTTCCAATTCAATATTACGAAATCCTTCCTTCCAAGCAAATTCTAGACCACGAAGGATTCCCCAAAGCTCTGCTTTATAAGAAGAATATTTACCTAACTTATAAGCAAAGCCATTTAGCCATCTACTACTTGCATCACGCAAAACTCCACCACAGGCAGTAAGGCCAGGATTACCACAGGAGGCTCCGTCAGTATTAATTTTAATGTAAACATCCTCAGGAAAGCTCCAGAAAATAGTAACCATAGTACTTCTAATACCCAACCTCTGGTTATTCAAAATGGTAAATGCATCATCATTCTCCTTAGCTAACGTACAAATAGTATGTTCCGTAAAATTCCAGCTAGGGATGGGAATTCCATGACAGAATTCATTACGCCACTGCCAGTGTTTCCAGCAAGCAATAAAAAAGACCGACAACCAGTTGTTGGAACCATTCAACATAGGCCAGCCTATCAAATTAGACTTAATCCACACCTCAAAATTATCCTCAAAAAATCGAGTGGCCAAAAAGGATGGAACCAGATTATTCCAAATCAATTTAACCTCATGACAGTCTCTCATAGAATGCAGAATCAAATCACTAGCAGCCTTACAAACTGGAAACAAATCCGAAGACCCTCCCCACCTAGCAATAGTATCCATTGTTAATAATCTACCACGCAAAGTTTTCCACATTAAAATCTTCACCTTCTGAGGGCCATTCCATTTCCATAAAATTGACCATAACTCTTGCCTTTCATCCCAGTTTGCTTCTTTGTTGAGAAGGAAATCATATAACTGTCTGATCAAAACCGAAGGAAAGCTAATAAACTTCCAATATTTTCTATCTGGACCATTATCAACACAAGGGGTAAGATATTCTGCAAAATACTGCTAGCATTGGGACTAAGCCAGTTCTTCAAAGCCATCTAGTTCCAGCTACCATCAGATGAAGTCATATCAGCCACCTTCTTATTGAGATCAATATCAGGAGTATTAAGGAGAGTCATATCCTGAAGTAAGCTAGCACCATCGATCCAATAATCTGTCCAGAAATTAATATCCTTACCATCACCAAAACTCCAGCCAAGAAACTCATCCAGAGAACACCACATTCTAAACACATTCCTCCATAAAATCGAATCTCCACTTTTCTGCACAAAACAAAGAGATCCTCTATTATCTGCTGCATATTTGGCTTTGAGAACCTGAATCCAAAGCTGGCCTTTATCATTAAAAACCTCCCAGGCTGTAACGCCCTCCCTTGTATGCATCCAAGAGAGTCGTTTGCTAAGCGGAATTAGAGTCTTTAACGACATATTAGCTACTAAAATTTTTATTCCAAACGCAAAACCGTAATGTATTTAAAAATTTGTATAAATTCTGTTTGGACGAGTTAAAAAAATATTCCTTGTGATTTAGAAAGAGCACGTCGGGGGCTTCGCGTGCATATAAAATAATAGTAAATCGAAGTTCGTTTGCACCTTGAAACATAACCCGTAAGGTGCTCGTAAAACTGTTAAAAATTCAGCACTTAATAAAACGTTCAAAAAATCCTTTTCGCAAAACGTTTTCTGATTTTTCCAAAACAGCCGCTGTTCATGAAAGACCAAAACAACATGGAAGATAATAATGTCTACAGTCATCGAAGTGTACCAAAATAATAAGCATTACAGTCATCCAACAATTTAAACAGCAACAGCAAAAGTCCAAGCATCAGCAAGTAACAACAAACATCACGCCTTCAAATGCTTTTACGTCCTCCTGCCATTTATGAAAATAGCAGCCCCAAAGGGGTGAGAATAATCCCAGTAAAGTGGCAACAAAACCAATAACGTAACAGTATTAAACTAGGCACAAAATCATAAACAGTCACTTCAACATATCATGTTCCTTGTCCTTTTCCTTTTCATCATATATATATATATATATATATTGCGTATATAACGCCTTCCTTTTTTGAGCTCTTAGCACCGTCGTGCGCACAATACACAGTGGATATCCCATAATTGGCACCCTCTTGGTGGATTCCATCTGTGGCCTATGCGGACTGATGCCAAGTGTCCCATACCCTGGTACCGGAGGGATGCCTATATGATGCGTGCTCAAACACATGGTCCTGTACATAACTATTCTAAAAGTGCAAGGCTATATGAATTTTGGTACATGCATGCCATGCCATGCTATCACACACAAAGCGTAAAAATAAACTGACTTAATTCCATCGGATATTTCCAGAAATCATATTTCCTAACTCCATAAACCATTTATAACTCATATTTGAAACCTAGAGCTCAAAATTCCACTGGCACGTTTTACGGTGCAATCGTACTGCGGTATTTTTACCCCGCGAAAAACACTATTCACTGATTTTTCTGAAACTTGCTTGTCCACTCAATTTTCTTTTCTGAATCCATTTCCAGGCTTATTTTTATCATCTGAAACCTTCTGCTCAATTTTTATCTTCCTAGTGTTGCGTGTTGGCTAATTACCGTTTTGCCTTTTCTTTGTATTTTGGCCTAATCTTTGGGATTTTCACTAATCCTTCACTTAATTACTCACTTAACACTTTAATTACTTAATTTAGAATTGTGAGATGTTATAATTACCCTTCTTTAAAAATAATTTTTGAATAATTACTCTCTCTTTTTTGGCAAGGTGAATAATTACTTAATATAATTATGCTCAAGACAAATAGTTTAATTAGTCCATTAGCATTATTATAGGATTTGATATGCTTACATAATTATATTTATTATAATAATCTATTTTAAACAACTTAATTATTAAAATACAATCTATTATATAATTAGTTATAATTAACTAAGGTAAAAATTATAATTTTGCACCACATAAATAATAAATCAAATACTCAATACAAAGTAAAAACAAACCATCTAAATTCAAAGAAATAATAAGGAACATGTATAATATGTTTATTTTTGTATTTGATCTTTTTTCTATTTTTTATGTTGTATATTTGTTTTTTCCTGCTTTATTCTAATCAGTTATGTTATTTATTCTTACTTCTATTATTTAAAAAAAAAGACTTCTAAACTTAATCACAAAAATAATTAGTTGACCTATTTCTAAACTTAATCACAAAATTTTTACCTTAGGATAATGTTTGATTCATTACTTATTATGTTATGGGAGGAAAGTGAAATTCTTATGTTTGAAATGTTTACCGAAAATGTTAGTGCATTTTTATATGTTTTCTTTGATATATAATCAACGATAATTGTTCATTTGAATTTTTAATATTATGAGACATTATTTAGTACATGATTTAGATAACTATGTAAGAATTCGTAGTAAATTTTTTCTCTGATAAATTTATATAATTATGATAAATGTTTTGATAATTTAATATGTCAAATTTTTTGGCACAACCTAAATTTTTGGGCCGGCTCCGCCACTGATTATTGTGTAAATCCTACGAACTATTACTCCTTGATAGTATTGAAATACAAGATTGTTCCAACTGTATACTATTCTCATTTTGGTTAAATCATTTATATTATCCAAAAGTGTTCCTAATAATTGCTACAATAATTCTTGATAACATAGACTATTAAAATATAGTTTATAATTATTATCTAGGGGAATATGTCTATCCAGGAGACATTTTGTCTTGTACAAAGACACTGAAAAACGTATCATGTCTTTTAAAAAAAATGGTGAACCGCACATAAAAATATTTGTGCAAAAGAAAAAATGTTACTTTAGTTACAGGAGACATATTGCCCTATTATCTATATAGTTTACAGCAATTACATTGGTAGTTTACAATTATCCTTTTTGGTTTACCTATATGGACCCAGAGAAACGAAATTAAACCCTAAGTTCATCGTTTTTTTTTGTACATAAAAGGGCCTAAGCCCAGGAAGCAAACGAAATTAAGAAACTAAAGAGGCACGAGGCCTACCAACGGAAGAAACATCAGCTAAAAGCAAAAAAGAAATGTCACTTGGAGGCACACGAAACAACAAAGCATCTACATCATCCCCTTTGTCTAGAATGAATTTGGCCAACCAGTCCGCACACATGTTGCCTCCTCTGTAAATATAACTGAGCTTAATGTTCCAATCTTTTTTGATCCAAGTCTGTGGGAGACAAGTTGACTCTCACGGACTGCTATACCAGAGCTGGATAGCAAAGTGATTGCACTAAAGGAATCACTTTCCAATTCAATATTACGAAATCCTTCCTTCCAAGCAAATTCTAGACCACGAAGGATTCCCCAAAGCTCTGCTTTATAAGAAGAATATTTACCTAACTTATAAGCAAAGCCATTTAGCCATCTACTACTTGCATCACGCAAAACTCCACCACAGGCAGTAAGGCCAGGATTACCACAGGAGGCTCCGTCAGTATTAATTTTAATGTAAACATCCTCAGGAAAGCTCCAGAAAATAGTAACCATAGTACTTCTAATACCCAGCCTCTGGTTATTCAAAATGGTAAATGCATCATCATTCTCCTTAGCTAACGTACAAATAGTATGTTCCGTAAAATTCCAGCTAGGGATGGGAATTCCATGACAAAATTCATTACGCCACTGCCAGTGTTTCCAGCAAGCAATAAAAAAGACCGACAACCAGTTGTTGGAACCATTCAACATAGGCCAGCCTATCAAATTAGACTTAATCCACACCTCAAAATTATCCTCAAAAAATCGAGTGGCCAAAAAGGATGGAACCAGATTATTCCAAATCAATTTAACCTCATGACAGTCTCTCATAGAATGCAGAATCAAATCACTAGCAGCCTTACAAACTGGAAACAAATCCGAAGACCCTCCCCACCTAGCAATAGTATCCATTGTTAATAATCTACCACGCAAAGTTTTCCACATTAAAATCTTCACCTTCTGAGGGCCATTCCATTTCCATAAAATTGACCATAACTCTTGCCTTTCATCCCAGTTTGCTTCTTTGTTGAGAAGGAAATCATATAACTGTCTGATCGAAACCGAAGGAAAGCTAATAAACTTCCAATATTTTCTATCTGGACCATCATCAACACAAGGGGTAAGATATTCTGCAAAATACTGCTAGCATTGGGACTAAGCCAGTTCTTCAAAGCCATCTAGTTCCAGCTACCATCAGATGAAGTCATATCAGCCACCTTCTTATTGAGATCAATATCAGGAGTATTAAGGAGAGTCATATCCTGAAGTAAGCTAGCACCATCGATCCAATAATCTGTCCAGAAATTAATATCCTTACCATCACCAAAACTCCAGCCAAGAAACTCATCCAGAGAACACCACATTCTAAACACATTCCTCCATAAAATCGAATCTCCACTTTTCTGCACAAAACAAAGAGATCCTCTATTATCTGCTGCATATTTGGCTTTGAGAACCTGAATCCAAAGCTGGCCTTTATCATTAAAAACCTCCCAGGCTGTAACGCCCTCCCTTGTATGCATCCAAGAGAGTCGTTTGCTAAGCGGAATTAGAGTCTTTAACGACACATTAGCTACTAAAAATTTTATTCCAAAAGCAAAACCGTAATGTATTTAAAAAATTCGTATAAATTCTTTTTGGACGAGTTAAAAAAATATTCCTTGTGATCTAGAAAGAGCACGTCGGGGGCTTCGCGTGCATATAAAATAATAGTAAATCGAAGTTCGTTTGCACCTTGAAACATAACCCGTAAGGTGCTCGTAAAACTGTTAAAAATTCAACACTTAATAAAACGTTCAAAAAATCCTTTTCGCAAAACGTTTTCTGATTTTTCCAAAACAGCCGCTGTTCATGAAAGACCAAAACAACATGGAAGATAATAATGTCTACAGTCATCGAAGTGTACCAAAATAATAAGCATCACAGTCATCCAACAATTTAAACAGCAACAACAAAAGTCCAAGCATCAGCAAGTAACAACAAACATCACGCCTTCAAATGCTTTTACGTCCTCCTGCCATTTATGAAAATAGCAGCCCCAAAGGGGTGAGAATAATCCCAGTAAAGTGGCAACAAAACCAATAACGTAACAGTATTAAACTAGGCACAAAATCATAAACAGTCACTTCAACATATCATGTTCCTTGTCCTTTTCCTTTTCATCATATATATATATATTGCGTATATAACGCCTTCCTTTTTGCGCTCTTAGCACCGTCGTGCGCGCAATACACAGTGGATATCCCATAATTGGCACCCTCTTGGTGGATTCCATCTGTGGCCTATGCGGACTGATGCCAAGTGTCCCATACCCTGGTACCGGAGGGATGCCTATATGATGCGTGCTCAAACACATGGTCCTGTACATAACTATTCTAAAAGTGCAAGGCTATATGAATTTTGGTACATGCATGCCATGCCATGCTATCACACACAAAGCGTAAAAATAAATGCGGTATGATGTAAAATGCATGCTTATATACCTTTCATATACGTTATGCTGCCACACATAACAACTTTACCTCATAATCATATTGCCGTCAAGGCATATTCATGGCAGAATACTTACATCATAAGGAACATAACAATTTTACGGAGTATGGAGCATCATGTTACAACTTCATACGCTAGTCAATAGTCACATTAGGTAATATCGACTAACACTTACCTTGCGCGCCTTAAATAAATACCAAACAGCAGCGAAATATGCTACGTTTCTCACTTCTTATGCGCACCTAAATCAATTACAATAAATCATTTTACAGCAACGTTTTACAGCAAAAACAGTGAGCATACAACAACGTTTTACAGCAGAAACAGTGAGCAACAACAACGTTTTACAGCAGAAACAGTGAGCAGAAAACAGTAACGTTTTTCTTAAAAACAGTGAGCAGAAACAGTGACGTTTTACAGCAGAATAGTGAAGTTTACAGCAGTAAGAATAGTAGCATTTTACAGCATCAAACGGTGACAATTTCCAACAGAAACAGTGGCATTTTTAACATCAAAACAGTGACCATTTTATACAGAAACAGTGGCATTTTGAACATCAAAACAGTGACCATTTTATACTGAAACAGTGGAATTTTGAACATCAAAACAGTGACAGAAACAGTGGCATTTGAGCATCAAAACAGTGACAGAAACAGTGGCATTTGAGCATCAAAACAGTGACAGAAACAGTGGCATTTGAGCATCAAAACAGTGATCATTTTCAAACAGAAACAGTGGTATTCTTAGCATCAAAACAGTGACCATTTTATGCCGAAACAGTGGTATTCTTAGCATCAAACAGTGACCATTTTATGCAGAAACAGTGGTATTCTTAGCATCAAACAGTGACCATTTTATGCAGAAATCTCTAATGGTTCAAGGATTAAATTCCTAAATACAACATGTCAAGAATCACATACTTTAACATCCAAGGCTCCACGAAACAGAATGGCTAACCCACATAATATTCTAGTCTTTCTAAGCTTCTCTAAAACTGAACAGCAAGTACACTAGGAGGAGAAGGTTACTTACGGTTTTCTAGTCCACGATCAAAGGTTTAATTCGAAATAGAATGCTTCCACTCTTCAATGCTCCAATGTTCCAAGCTTGACACGCATAAAGGGGGCAGTAGCTTCACCAAAACAACCTCCTTGGGAGAAGTATTCGTGCAACACAAGGAAGTAGGAGAAATGAGGGACTATCCTTGCCTCTTGCTCTTGGAGCTCTCGGTTGGGGACAAAGGAGGGTGAAACAAATATTCCTAGTGTTTGTTAAAGGGGTTCACGGTTTAGTGAAGGGAAAGGGGATGAGTTACAAATGTTTTTCTTTCTCCTTGTGCTCTTAACATCCACGGCTTGAGAGGTGAGGGAAGAAGAGAAGTGTTGGCTTTTATTTTGCAAAGTGTAGACAGCTCCCTTCCTCCTATGTGCGCACAAGATATAGAGGGGGGAAAAGGTTGAAATGTGGAACCATCATGACACCATTCAGCTTGCTTGTGGTAGTATAGGCTGCATGTTGGTCAAAGCAAGAAATCAGCTTGCTTCTTGCACACTCTAGGCGCATGCAAGGGTGATGGAAGGGGGAAGTTGCCACATTGTGCACATGCAAGAGTGGTCACTTGGTCAACAAGCAAATCAGATTTACATGACATAAGAATTCAGAATTTAGGCATGCCTTGTGCGCCCAAGAGGTGAGTATGCAGCCCAAAAGAAGGCTATGGAGCACAAGTGTCTTTCATGCAATAAGGTTGATTGCAAATGTAGCACATGCAAGGAAGTAAGGTGGCGGACATGCAATGGCTGAATTGGAATGGTTTCTAAGGTTTTTCTTCTTACCTATGCGCATGGATGATGAGGGAAAGGATAAGTCTTGCCATGTGGTGATTCCTTGCCACTCAAGGTAGCCTTGTAGGATTTTCTTTAAGAAGAGATAAGGATAGGTATAATATTGGGCTGAATCTAGTTTGATCCTTAGGATCTTTTGGGCCATCGGCCCTCACATAAAAAGAGTCCAACAATGCAAGTCCAAAGACTACTACTCCAAGCACTAACCCACTATACTTATAATTCCTAAGCCCTTTAAGCACCAAGGTCTTTTAAATATTATTAGGCACTCTTTATATTACAATTAAATTACTCATATATTTTTAATAAGAGTTTCACATGCCTACATATGTACTCTCCTAGCATAGTAATTTAAATACTTCTCTAACTTACTTTAGTTCCACCCTAGAGAAATAGTCATATAATTCGCAAGCCACATATACATTAACCAAAAATTCGAATTCTACACATGCATCAATATCCTTATAGCACTTATGTATTTTACTAATTACGTGGGATGTTACACTCTCCCCACCAAAAAGGAATTTTGTCCGCAAAATAGACTTACTTAAGAACTAAACAGTTCTGGATAGCGATTCTGAATGTCGTCCTCGCGCTCCCAAGTGGCTTCAGCTGCCGATTTGTTGTTCCACAACACTTTCACCAAGGGAATTTCTTTAGAACGAAGTCGCTTGACAGATCTTTCAAGAATTTGGAACAGTTGAACTTGATACGTCAGATTTTCCTTTAATTCCACTTCTTCAGGCTGTAACACGTGAGATGGATCAGAGAGATATCTCCTCAGCTACGACACATGAAATACATTATGAATCCCTGACAGATTAGGTGGCAATGCCAACCGGTATGCCGACTCTCCAATCCGGTCCATAATAAGGTATGGTCCTAAGTACCGTGGACTCAATTTCTTTACTCCCATTCTCCTGCCGAGTCCCGAGGTAGGTGTGATTCTCAAAAACACATAGTCTCCGACTTCGAAAGATAGGGGCTTATGACGTTTGTCGTAATAACTTTTCTGTCTGGCCTGAGCCCGCTGTATGTTTTCTCTAATCTTCTTTACCTGTTCAGATGTTTCTTGAATTAGATCAGGTCCTAAAATACTTCGCTCACCCACTTCAGTCCAGCATAAAGGGGATCTACATTTTCTCCCATACAGAGCTTCATACGGTGCCATCTGAATACTGGAATGGTAACTGTTGTTGTAAGAAAATTCAATCAAAGGAAGATAATTGTCCCAACTACCTCCTAACTCCAAAACACATGCTCGCAACATGTCCTCTAAAGCTTGAATAGTGCGTTCTGTCTGTCCATCGGTCTGCGGGTGGTAAGCAGTACTCAATCTCAAGTGGGTCCCTAAAGCTCGCTGAAAAGACTCCCAGAACTTAGAGGTAAATTTGGGATCACGATCACTGACAATACTGGTATGGACTCCATGTAGCCTCACAATCTCCTGAAGGTAAATTCTGGCAAGCCTCTCAGTATTATATGTGGTTCTAACACACAAGAAATGAGTTGACTTCGTTAATCGATCAACAATCACCCAAATAGCATCATATCCCTCTCGCGTCCGAGGAAGTCCAACTACAAAATCCATCGCAATACTGTCCCACTTCCACTTGGGAATCTCCAAAGGTTGAAGAAGTCCCGAAGGTTTCTGATGTTCGTACTTCACCTTCTGACAAGTTAGACATCGAGATACATACTCAGCAATATCACGCTTCATACCCGGCCACCAAAACGAAGTCTTCAAATCATGGTACATCTTCGTGGATCCAGGATGAAAGGCATAATTACCCTTATGAGCCTCCTGCAAAACTTCTTGCTTCAATTCTTCATTCGGCACAACTAACCGACCTTGGAATCTCAAAATATCATTCTCATCCCTTACAACATCTTGGTTGCCAACCAAATTACGGACTAGCTCCTCATCTCTCTGAGCCTC
>JAVKPL010008456.1:0-33568 GCA_032173675.1 Gastrolobium villosum | reverse complement strand
TTCAGTTCAAATTGGGAAGCATATGTATGTGCTGCAATAATAACCCCGTGACCCAGGATGGAAGTAATGACTATCTGTTCCATGAAACATGTTCAGCCCATCCAATGTATTGTTTGATGCATGAATACGTTCATGAGATATTGGTAATCAAGTCTAAGGAGCAGCTTAAAAAACCATCGTTAAATCCTTGCATGTAATATCATTCATGTAATGATAATTGAAGACAAGGTTGAGAAATAAGAACTAGAGATACTGCCAAAAAAATGAAAAGTAGTAGCATATAAAGTATTATCATTACCTGTGTACAATATCGATTGCTAGGTGCAAAGAAATTTGTAACATGGTACCTGTATCATGCAGAAAAATATTTTTACAATCAAACCATCAATTTTAGGAGGAAAACACTAATGCACTGAGAACAAAAAATGTAGCACAACAAATCTGACTGTTATTCTTTGAATTACATTGGAACTATCAGCAACTTGGGAGAGGGAATACAAATTAATGACAACATTGGATAGGCACTCACGAAGAGTTACCCGAAGCTAGCATAATAAGAATGCTCTCGAGCCCTGAGACAAAAAAAGCTTTCCATAGTTAAATCCGGTTTGAATATTAAGTCCAGTTCACATACCTGCGAAACATGAAATAATCATTATCAAATTAAACGGACATGAGAAATCCCTTACATCTTTATTAATAGAATAAGAATATTTCTATAGTTAAATCAAGTAGTGTCTTCAAAAGTTAAAGCTTATGAGCACTCATACTCCGAAAATCCCCCACAACTTAAATTATAAAACCTCACAGAGACAATTCATCGAATAGTTTTGAGGCAAAAAAGCAATTCATCGAATTTTGAGGAAAAAAAAAAGAAAGAAAGATGAAAACTCAAAGCTGTAAACTCTACGAACCTGAGTCGTCGGCGACAACGGCTTTTCGTCGAATCGGTTGGATTGCAAGTGTGTGTGGTTTCCAATTTGTTCGAGCAAACCGGAAGAGCAATTGGGGCAAAGAAGCATTGGGTATTGACGATCTGAACCTTAACGATGCGGTTGCATCTGCAGCACCAGAACGAAGATCCCAATCGCGCAAATATAGTGTCTGGTGGAGGACAGTGGCGGAGACGCTGGACAAAAAAGTGAAAACGAATAAGAAATAAAAAAAAAAGTGGAAACGAATACGAAACAAAAAAAAAAAACAAAACCCACCTGGATCTGGCCATTAGCAGCGACGTCCGGTAGAGAATCGTCGTCGACCCGTGGTGGCTTCTTCTTGCTGGGAACACAACTTCCTCCTTTCGCCCATCAAAGAGCAAGAAAATATAAAACCTAAAAAAGAGTGGAGAGTTGCTTAACAAAAAAAATCACAAGTTGGAAAACTAAGGAAAGCAGAGAGACAAAATGGTTCCTAAAGCACCCTAAACAAATTTAGGGGGAATCAAATGTTGTTTCATTTTTAAACAAAATTGGGAACGGGGGAACACTTTAATTGAAAATTAATTAAATGGAATATCTTTAGGTTTCAATTACATAAAATTTATATATTAAAAGAATTTTAAGTTTTATTTAATTTAATTTTATTTAAAAATTATTTAATAAATTACCACAAAAAAAAATTTGTTATGTTATGATTTCTTTTTCATCATAATTCATGAAATATAATTTATTTTAAATTGTTTTCGACGGAATTCCTTTTCCGTAGAAAATCTTCGACAGAATCTGATTTCCGTCGAAAAATTCATGAAATTAATTTATTTTCCATTTATTTTTTTCAAAATGTTTTCGACGGAATTCCTTTCCGTGGAAAATCTTAGACGGAATCTGATTTCCGTCGAAAAATACATGCAAATATTTTCTTTTCCATTTATTTTTTTCAAATTGTTTTCGACGGAATTCCTTTCCGTGGAAAATCTTCGACGGAATCTGATTTCCGTCGAAAAATACATGCAAATATTTTCTTTTCCATTTATTTTTTTCAAATTATTTTCGACGGAATTCCTTTTCCGTAGAAAATCTTCGACAGAATCTGATTTCCGTCGAAAAATTCATGAAATTAATTTATTTTCCATTTATTTTTTTCAAAATGTTTTCGACGGAATTCCTTTCCGTGGAAAATCTTCGACGGAATCTGATTTCCGTCGAAAAATACATGCAAATATTTTCTTTTCCATTTATTTTTTTCAAATTGTTTTCGACGGAATTCCTTTCCGTGGAAAATCTTCGACGGAATCTGATTTCCGTCGAAAAATTCATGAAAATAATTTCTTTTCCATTTATTTTTTTCAAAATGTTTTCGACGGAATTCTTTTTCCGTGGAAAATCTTCGACGGAATCTGAATTCCGTCGAAAAATTCATGAAAATAATTTCATTTCCATTTATTTTTTTCAAATTGTTTTCGACGGAATTCTTTTTCCGTGGAAAATCTTCGACGGAATCTGAATTCCGTCGAAAAATTCATGAAAATAATTTCATTTCCATTTATTTTTTTCAAATTGTTTTCGACGGAATTCTTTTTCCGTGGAAAATCTTCGACGGAATCTGATTTCCGTCGAAAAATTCATGAAAATAATTTCTTTTCCATTTATTTTTTTTCAAATTGTTTTCGACGGAATTCCTTTCCGTGGAAAATCTTCGACGGAATCTGATTTCCGTCGAAAAATTCATGAAAATAATTTCTTTTCCATTTATTTTTTTCAAAATGTTTTCGACGGAATTCTTTTTCCGTGGAAAATCTTCTACGGAATCTGAATTTCGTCGAAAAATTCAAGAAAATAATTTCATTTCCATTTATTTTTTTCAAATTGTTTTCGACGGAATTCTTTTTCCGTGGAAAATCTTCGACGGAATCTGATTTCCGTCGAAAAATTCATGAAAATAATTTCTTTTCCATTTATTTTTTTTCATATTGTTTTCGACGGAATTCCTTTCCGTGGAAAATTTTCGACGGAATCTGATTTCCGTCAAAAAATTCATGAAAATAATTTCTTTTCCATTTATTTTTTTCAAAATGTTTTCGACGGAATTTTTTTTCCGTGGAAAATCTTCGACGGAATCTGATTCCCGTCGAAAAATTCATGAAAATAATTTCTTTTCCATTTATTTTTTTCAAAATGTTTTCGATGGAATTTTTTTTCCGTGGAAAATCTTCGACGGAATCATATTTCCGTCGAAAAATTCATGAAAATAATTTCTTTTCCATTTATTTTTTTTATAATGTTTTCGACGGAATTCTTTTTCCGTGGAAAATCTTCTACGGAATCTGAATTTCGTCGAAAAATTCAAGAAAATAATTTCATTTCCATTTATTTTTTTCAAATTGTTTTCGACGGAATTCTTTTTCCGTGGAAAATCTTCGACGGAATCTGATTTCCGTCGAAAAATTCATGAAAATAATTTCTTTTCCATTTATTTTTTTTCATATTGTTTTCGACGGAATTCCTTTCCGTGGAAAATTTTCGACGGAATCTGATTTCCGTCGAAAAATTCATGAAAATAATTTCTTTTCCATTTATTTTTTTCAAAATGTTTTCGACGGAATTTTTTTTCCGTGGAAAATCTTCGACGGAATCTGATTCCCGTCGAAAAATTCATGAAAATAATTTCTTTTCCATTTATTTTTTTCAAAATGTTTTCGACGGAATTTTTTTTCCGTGGAAAATCTTCGACGGAATCTGAATTCCGTCGAAAAATTCATGAAAATAATTTCATTTCCATTTATTTTTTTCAAATTGTTTTCGACGGAATTCTTTTTCCGTGGAAAATCTTCGACGGAATCTGATTTCCGTCGAAAAATTCATGAAAATAATTTCTTTTCCATTTATTTTTTTTCATATTGTTTTCGACGGAATTCCTTTCCGTGGAAAATTTTCGACGGAATCTGATTTCCGTCGAAAAATTCATGAAAATAATTTCTTTTCCATTTATTTTTTTTTCAAAATGTTTTCGACGGAATTCTTTTTCCGTGGAAAATCTCGACGGAATCTGAATTCCGTCGAAAAATTCATGAAAATAATTTCATTTCCATTTATTTTTTTCAAATTGTTTTCGACGGAATTCTTTTTCCGTGGAAAATCTTCGACGGAATCTGATTTCCGTCGAAAAATTCATGAAAATAATTTCTTTTCCATTTATTTTTTTTCAAATTGTTTTCGACGGAATTCCTTTCCGTGGAAAATCTTCGACGGAATCTGATTTCCGTCGAAAAATTCATGAAAATATTTTATTTTTAATTTATTTTTTTCAAATTGTTTTCGACGGAATTCCTTTTCCGTGGAAAATTTTCGACGGAATCTGATTTCCATCGAAAAATTAATGAATATAATTTCTTTTTCATTATTTTTTTGAATTTTTTTTTACGGAATTCTCTTTCCGTGGAAAATCTTCGACGGAATCTGATTTCCGTCGAAAAATCCCGTCGAAAAAATTGACTTTTCTAGTAGTGACGTCAGAGTAAAGAGAAAAAATTTGACAAAAAAAAAGTCAATTTTGACTGATATGTCATATTTCTATTGGTGAGATGCACTAAATCTTCGATACAATGCTAGTACCAAAGATTTATTCCAAAATAATGGGTTATATAGATGGGACCGTGAGAGGAAACAAAGTTAACTAACTTCCTGAAAACACTCTGACAAATCATAGCAAGCCGGCAGCATAAGTCATTGGTTCAAAGAAAAATGAAGCACCTTCACTTCGTTATGTGTTGTTGAATTGATTAATCAAATCAAATCACAAGCCGAGTAAACTGGACAATATACTGATTGATTACTTTGTCTACGTGTTACGTTACGCTACCTCAGAAACAAAGCACCTTGAGATTAATTATATGAAAATGAAAAACTTGGCGCAGTGTATATATATATAGCACTTCCACAGCTCTAGACATCACAACTACACCTTCTCAAGCACAAACAAAACACACACATAGAGCTACTTACTTAGTACTTATATAGGGTTTTAGCTATGGCTAATTCGTCTTGTTCTAGGTTAATGATTAGTTTGGCCCTCTTTTTCCTCGCATTGGGGAGTGCCAATGCAACACTTTCCACAAATCACTACTACAGTTCTTGCCCAAAACTCCTTGACACTGTGAAATGCACAGTGGAATCAGCCGTATCAAAGGAGGCTCGCATGGGTGCTTCCCTCCTGCGTTTGTTCTTCCACGATTGCTTTGTTAACGTAATTTTTGTGTTCTTTCTCTCTCCCTCCCTCCCTCCCTCCCTCTCTCTCTCACACACACAAGCTAACTTCTGCTTCTCCTCCCATATATAATTAGGGGTGTGAAGGTAGGTTTTGAAAAGCGGGTCGCGACACGACATGAAATTTGTGTTCGAGTTGACCAGCAAAAAAATTCGTGTTGGGAAAAAATGAAACGTAAAAAATTCGTGTCGATGTATTCGTGTTGACCCGTAATTTTTTTAATTACTTTATTTTTAATTTATTATTATTATTTTTTTAAATTTTTTAAATTTCGATCCATTTTTTATTTTTTTTATCAATTACCGTTTTGATCCCTATTTTGCGTGTTATTCGTGTCGTGTTCGTATTGATGTATTCTGTTGTGTCAAATTTCTGTCGTGCCGAATTCGTGTCACACACTTTTATGTATGTATAGGAGATAATTTTATCTTTTACAAGATGAGAAACATTAATCTCGTACATGATAAAATATTAATATATTATTGTTGTTTGATTTTGTTATTTTAATTACCATTACTGTACTTATGTCCCTCCCCATATGGTGTCGGTGGAATTCGAACCGAGGTCCTCTTCCACCACTCAATCCCCATCCTACCAACTGAGTCAACACACTTGGGTGATTCTTTTAGAATCTTTTTTAAACATCATTTCCTCCATAATATAAACCTAAACACACCATTGTTCATTACGGGTGTAAATTCAATTACATTGGTTACTTTGATTAGAAAGAAAGGGACGATCATATTTACAAAATTAATTTCAGGGATGTGATGGTTCGATTCTTCTTGATGACACATCAAGCTTCACAGGGGAGAAGCATGCAAAACCCAACAATAACTCTGCCCGTGGATTCGAAGTGATCGACGCAATCAAGTCAGCAGTTGAGGAAGTGTGCCCAGGTGTGGTCTCCTGCGCTGATATCCTTGCCATCGCTGCCAGAGACTCTGTTAATATCGTAAGCAATTAAATGTCCAAAATCCCATCACATAATATATACATATATAGAATAAATATCACTTTTTATCCTCAACAAATTTCACTATGCTCATTGTAGTCCCTAGCAAATAAAAAGACTATATGTGGTCTCTAAGAAATTCAAATTTGACTTATTTAGTTGAAATTGGGGTCCCTCACAAATTCAAAAAAAACTCACATTAGTCCATTAAAAAGACTAAAATGGATCTACTTTGAATTTCTTATGGACCACGAATATTCTTTTCATTTACTAGGGACTAAAGCGGGCAACGTAAAATTTGCTAAGGACATGTTTACTCATTCATATATATATATATATGGGTTTAGATTTTCTCACGTCGCATGAGAAAATTTTCTCATGTTGTAGACACATCATGTGAGGTCCACATCTATTAAAAAAATAAAAAAAAAAAGAAGAAAATATTGCATGAAAATCGAAGGGTCACTAGTAGACTAGTAGGAAAAAACAACTCTCATGCATATGAGAAAATGTTTTCTGTATATATATATATATATATACATATATATATATGCACACATGAAAATATTCAAGTAGTGAGTAACTGAATATTTTTTCATAAGCTTGGAGGCCCAACTTGGGATGTGAAACTTGGAAGAAGAGACGCTAGGACAGCTAGCTTATCCGCCGCTAATAACGGCATCCCAGCACCCACTTCAAACCTCAACCAACTCATCTCCAGATTCAATGCTCTTGGACTTTCCACCAACGATTTGGTCGCATTGTCTGGTATGTAACATTGACTTTAGTCCCACATTCTAGATAAAATTAATGTAGCACCCTCGTACTTACATAAATAACTTTTATAGCAACAACGTTAATGTAAAGAACCTTGGGATACACCACCCCAAAAGCTAGCTCAAAGGGTGGGAGTGCCCAAGGTCTTATAAAGACCACATTAGTTGCTCATACAACCAATGTGGGACTATATATCTCAACACGCCCCCTCACACGAGAGCCCATTGGGCTTGAAGAGTGGATGATGCAACAGGCCCAACCTACCTGTGCTAAGAGAGTCCACAAGAGAAAGTGGGGGACGGCGAGGCTCTGATACCATGTAAAGAACCTTGGGATACACCACCCCAAAAGCTAGCTCAAAGGGTGGGAGTGCCCAAGGTCTTATAAAGACCACATTAGTTGCTCATACAACCAATGTGGGACTATATATCTCAACAGTTAACATATGTTGATTTTAATTTCATTAATTGATTGGTTTCCCAATGGTAGGTGGTCATACAATTGGACAGGCAAGATGCACCACTTTTAGAGGCCGCATATACAATGAAACAAACATAGATGGGTCCTTTGCACGCATGAGGCAATCTAGTTGTCCCAGGTCGACAGGTTCAGGGGACAATAACCTTGCACCCCTTGATCTGGAGACACCAACATCATTCGACCACCACTACTTCAAGAACCTCGTTGAGAAAAAGGGACTCCTCCACTCTGACCAGCAACTCTTCAATGGCGGCTCCACCGATTCCTTAGTGCGCGACTACAGTACCAACCCAACCTCGTTTTCCTCTGATTTCGCCACTGCCATGATCAAGATGGGAGATATCAGCCCCCTCACTGGCTCCAACGGAGAGATTAGAAAGAATTGCAGGAGTGTCAACTAATTAACTAATAACTCAACTCCTATATATATATATATATATATATATATATATATATATATATATATATATATATATATATATATATATATATATATATATATATATAGAGAGAGACATATATAAACTGTCTTTTGGAAATGAGAATGAGTGGATAATAAGTTGTTAAGCGAGTTTTGCTTTTGTCGTTTGTTGTGTGCTTCCAAGTTGAAGGGGTAAAAAGCTCTATCAAGGCTCTAGAAGGAGCTTGTTTGTTACTTTCCCTTTATAATTTTAATCTGTTGCTTTTTTCATATTTTGGTATTTCTCTCGGATTCAGTTTCCTTTTTATTTTTTATGTCAAGTAATTACCTTTTTCTATATATTTTGGAAATTTTACTTCTTTTTCCTAATATGAATTTTTTAAAAATGTCTTTTATTTTTTTCTCCGAATCTCCAAACGAAATGACTTTAAATTATAAGAAATAATTTAATTTCCTATTAAGAAGAAACACTAAACTCTTATTTTAATATGTTTTGATTACAAAATTGTGCACGGTTCTAATATTTTTTATAAATAGATTTTCTCATCTATGATGATCAATTTATAATATGTACTCAAAATTACGATTATTTAAAATGATAATCTATATAGTTTAGACTTATATTAAAAGTATTTAAAATTCTTATAAATTAATTTGTGTTCTTAGGGTCTAATTGCCGAGTAATATTGTTTGTTCACATGACGGGTGCCAGCAATCAAATATACCATATAATTATATGGTATGAGAATTGACTTCGTCAATACTCAATAGCATGAATATAAACGAGCGTGACTATTATTGGATCTTTTCACGGGTGGTGTTTTATTTAATTTTTTAATTTTAACTCCCTAAAATATAAGAAAAATATTATTTTCATGTTATATAGAATTTTTTTTCATCTCATGTGATGAAGTTCACCTTATATTTTTTTTCTCTTCTCTCTCTTCTAATTTATGAATGCATGAGAGAATTTTTTTCTCAAATAACATGAAAATAATCTTCCCCACTAACAAATCTTAAGTACATACCGGCCTCTTTGCTAAAAAAGAATAAAATATTGGGATTCAGAAGAAGATAAAATTGAAGATGTGGGTTTAAATGAAATAAAAAAATTTACAAAAAGAAGAAAAGAGGAGCACCGAATTCAAGACGAATGATTGATTCCTATTCTCAAAAATATTTTTAAAATTTTTAAAACTAAAAAACTAAAAAATTTGATTCGTATTGATTATTTTGCAAAATAATTTTCAAAACAATGATTGCTTTTTAGTTTTATTAATCTCTATAACATTCCGGCACGCAAAATGAATCTCTATAACATCACACAATCACTTTCATTATATATCTTTGCTTATAGAACATCTAAGGCTTTATTTAGGAGTTTGTTTTAGGATGGGAAGGAAAGGAAATTGAGGGTTTTAGTAAGTCTTTCCCTTGTTTGGGAGTTTAAAAAAAGGAGAGGAAGAAATTGAGGATTTTTACTAAACCCTCCAAAATCCTCCTTCTTCTTAAAATTAAAGTTCCCCCAATTTGAGGGATTTGATGAGAAATATTAAAAATTACTTATCTACCCTTAGCCTTAAAATGTTAAAACTACTTGCTTATCAACAAAAAATGTTAAAACTACATAAATGAGAATCATTTTTAAATGTGATATTATTACAAAAATCTCAAATACCAACAAAAATTTTCGACGAAAAATATTTCGTCAAAAATAATGATGAAATTTTTTATGAAAACCATATACATCAAAAAATTTCCGTCAAAACTAAAGACAAAATTAGAGACAGAACCAGATTTTGCCATAATCACTAAAATACTTTTTGTATGAAAAAAAATTAAGCCAAAATTATTGATAGAATCTAAATTCTGTCTAACATTTAACGAAAATATTTTCGTCCAAAATATTGACAAAACATTTTTCCATCGAAAAGTTTCGACGTAAGACAAATATATCAAAAAATTTCAGCAAAAAATTTTTACGAAAAATATATCCAACAAAATTTGTGTCTAAAAACATTTTATCTAAAATTTTTTGACGGAAATATTTTTTTTGTCAAAATTCTTTACGGAATCTAAACTTCGTCAAAACATTTCCCACAAAATATTTCACAAAACACTATATTCATCAAAAAATTTGACCAAAAATATTTTCAGGCAAGACACATTTCTCTCAAAGAATTTTGACGAAAAAAAATTCTTCAAAATTCATTACAGAATTTAAATTTTGTAGAAAGTTTTGGATGGAAACATTGTTGTTAAACTTCTTGACAAAAAAAATTTCCATCAAAATTTTCCACGGAACACATTTCCAATGAAAATTTTCGACGAAAAATATTTTTGCAATAAAACTTGACAAAAAAAAAATTTTTTGTCAAAATTCTTTACGTAATCTAAATTCAGTCAAAATATTTGACAAAAAAACATATTCTTCGAAATTTTCCTTCTAAATTTTTAACGAAACACATTTCCATTGAAAATTTTTCGTAAAAAGTTTTGACGGAAAACATTTATGTAAAAAATTTTGACAAAAAAATTTCTTCAGAATTCTTTACAGAATCTGAATTCGGTCAAAAGTTTTCGACGAAAATATTTACGTCATACTTTCGGACGAAAAAAATTAAGTAAAATTTTTCGACGAAACACATTTCCATTATCAAGATTTTCAACGAAAAATATTTTCATCCAAAAGTTTCGAAGCAAATTATTTTCGTAATAAAATTTGACGAAAAAAATTTCTATAAAAAAAATTTTCCGTTAAAATTATTTAGAGAATCTAAATTCCGTCAAAAGTTTCACCGAAATATTTCTCTCAAAAATTTTGAAAAAAATATTTCCTTTTAAATTTTCATTTGGACACATTTTCATTGAAGATTTTGGACGAAAAATTTTTCGTCAAAATTTTTGAAGGAATACTTTTTTCTTCAATACATTTGATGGAATTTTTTTCGTCGAAAATCTTTAACAAATCATTTTTGTCAAAACTTTTGACGTCAACTAAATTCTGTCGAAAATTTTGACAGAAAATATATTTATGTACAAATTTCATTGGATAAAAATTCCATCGCCTTTCGATTTAAAGTATTCCGACGGAAAAATATTTTTTGACAGAGTTTTTGTCATTTGCAACGTGGAATTTTCTTTGAAGATATGATCTTTTCTAGTAGTGTGAAAAATACATAAATAATTTTGTTTAGAAACTTTAAATTTAAATTTATTTGACAAATATAGTAATTAAATTAATTTTAGAAAAATTGTGAAATTGTAAAAATATCTCATTGACCCTCCAATTTCTCCCTTACCATTTTTTTAACTTCCAAACAAGGGGAGGGAATACCCTCCAATCTCCTTCCCTTCCTTACCCTTGAGTCCCCATCCTTCCCTTCCCCTGCAAAACTCACAAACAAAGCCTAAGGCTTTGTTTGGGAGTTGGTTTTTAGAGGAGAAGAAAGGGAAGGGGAGCATTTTATTAATCCCTTCCCTTGTTTGTGAGTTTAAAAAAAATGGAGGAAGGGAATTGGGAATTTTTACAAAACCCTCCTTCTACAAATTAAAGTTCCCTCAATTTGGGGGGTTTGAGGGGGGGAATGTTGAAAATTACTTATCCACCCTTAGCATTAAAATTTAAAAACTACATAAATGTGAATTAATTTTAAATGTGACATTATTAGAAATGTCTCAAATACTGACAGAATTTATCGAAGAAAAATATTTCGTCTAAAATAGTGATAAATTTTATAATGAAAACCATATACGTCAAAAAATTTCCGTCAAAACCAAAGACGAAACCAGATTTTGTCATAATCACTCACATAAAATTTTTCCGGAAAAAAGATTGTCAAAATTATTGATAGAATCTAAATTCCGTCGAAACTTTCAACGAAAGTATTTCCGTCCAAAATTTTGACGAAACACATTTTCAACGAAAAGTTTCGACGTAAAACAATTACGTCAAAATTTTTTACGAAAAAATTCCCATCAAAATTTTGCGCAAATATTTTTGACGAAAAATATTTCTATCAAGACAAAACATTTTTGTAAAAAAATTTGACGAAAATTTTTTGTTTCAATTTTTTTTACAAACTAAATTTCGTCAAAATATTTCACAAAAAAATATATTCTTCTAAACTTTTGACGAAAAATATTTCCATAGAAAATTTTTGATGGAAAAACATTTCATCAAAATTCTTTACAAAACTCAAATTTCGTCGAAATTTTTAACGAAACACATTTCCATTGAAAATTTTCGACAAAAAATATTTCCGTCAATTTTTTTTTTTACATCAAAATTTGCAACAAAACACATTCCTCTCAAAAAAAATTTGACAAAAAACATTTCAATAAAAAATTTTGATGGAAAAAATATTCTATCAAAATTCTTTATAAAAACTAAATTTCGTCGAATGTTTCGAATGAAACACTTCCTCTGAATTTTTGAAAAAACAATTTCCGTTGAAATTATTTCCATCGAAATTTTGAACGAAAAATATTATGTCAAAATTTTTTAAGGAAGTTTTTTTCGTTTAAAACATTCGATGGAGGATATCATTTTCCTCAAAACTTTTGACGGAAACTAAATTTTATCGAAAATTTATTTTGGCAAAAATTTTCATCGGAGAAAAAAATTTGTCGCTTTGCAACGGAAAAAAAAATTTGTGACAAAATTTTCGTCATTTGCAACGTAGAAATTTCATCGATATTATGATCTTTTTTAGTATCGTAAAAAGTACATAAATAATTTTGTTAAATATTTTAAATTTTCTTTAATTTGTAAAATATTTAATTTTAAAAAAAAAAGATAAAATGGTGAAAATATCTAATTGACCTCCAATTTCTCTGCTTTATCATTTCTTTAACTTCCAAACAAGAGAAGGAGATACTCTCCAATTTCCTTCCCTTCCCTTAAATGCCCTTCTCCTTCAAACTCCCAAACAATGCTAAGATTTCCCATATCCCCATTTTGGCTGAAACCCTCAGCCCAAGGAAACCCATTCTTGGGAATTTAAATAGCTGGCAATATAGGTGACCATCCAACAAATACGTTACACATATGACATGTCTATTGTCACCCACAGATTAATGTCTATGAGCTATCTTCCTTCCTTTCTATTTCTATTTCTATATGTTTTCAACTTTTCAAATCATCCTGTGTCTTTTTCTGATGTCCTCTAAAAAGCATAACCCAAGCATCATAAGCTTAAGTCAGACTCAACACGTTGAAGATCACAAACATACCTTTTGTCTCCCGCAACATTAGACAGCAACTCCGATGCCTCTGTGGCACGGATTAACATTTTTAAGTATCATGATCATAGTCACCAACCAGATATTGCACGTGCAAATTTAATACCGTTACCGATAATACATAGTGATTCCCTCCTCCCAACCTTCCATAAAATATAAAGCAATTTTTTTTTTTTATTCTTCATAAAACGAATAAGATAGACTTGGCATAACGTGTCTACCTCATCTGTACTTGAGAGTAAATGCAGTTAATCACATGATCAAGGAGCTGCAATCTCCAATATGATAGTGGCTATTCAGCATGAAAGGAGTAGAAGAAATTAATATTTAACCAACCATAAAATTTGGGCATCAATCATGTACAATTTGTTGGAACTATTCAAGTATAAATGGTAAAGGAGTAGCACATCGTCTGGACATAGACCAAGTGATGACCATATAAGTGCAAAAGACCCATAAACCTACGGCCTTAAGGTTTTGGGTTGAGATGTGGTGTCAGCCCACTTATTGTGATTTGTCATTTGGCCCATTGGTGGATGTACCCTTCGCAAAGGGTTTCGGGCTCGGACGAGATGATGATGTTTCAAGGCCTCCAGAAGACTAGTGTGACTCTAATAGTTAAAAGAAAAAAGACAGACTTCCGCAGAAGTTGCACTTATGGGGAGCATGGTGTTGGGTCTCACACGTGAGGATGATCATATAAGTGCAAAAGACCCATAAACCTACGGCCTTAAGATTTTGAGTTAAGATGTGGTGTCGGCCACACAATTAACAAAAAAGAAGCATACATCTTTGAGAGAAATAAATGTAATTATTAATGTTTAGTTAGCAAATTTAACCAAAATAGGAAATATTATCATTTGAAAATGTGCTATAATTGGTATGAACCGTCTGTTGGGTGTAAACGGAAGAAGAGGAAGAAGTTGTAGGAAGAGGAAGTGTTGGTAGTGTTGGAGGTGGAGGAGCAGATATAGATACTTCCTCTGAGGAAGGTAGGATGATCACATGAGAGGAGGGTATCATGTTAGCTTCCCTGAGTTTGTATTTAAGTATTTCTTCCCTTACGGTATTAACTTCAGCTAGTAAAGATTGAACTTGTTGTTGCAAAGAAGAAATTGCACCCATGCATCCATAAACTGGGTCTCTTAGCCTTACATTTGCCTCATAAACTAGACTATTTGCAGCATCGGCTCTCTGACTCTCAGGCACCTCCTAAAACACACAATCATAGCACAAATGATTACTTTTCTCGTCCATGAATGTTATCCTTGTTTTGCAATCGAGTCAAATGCTTATGAATACGATATTATTAATTATATGTGTGTATATGTGTATATATATATATACCATCAGCATCTTCGAGACATTGCTGGCACCAAAGACTTTGTGGACAGAAGCAAACTTCTGGGGCTCTTGGGGAGAGAAATATGGAGAAAAGGGGCATTCTTGTGCACATCTTCGTCTCAATAACTTACATGCAGCACAAGGGGTAGTGGTATTTAGCGTTCCTGGAGAGCTCAACATGTGTCTTCTTCCCTTTTGAGATGAATCATCTCCCTATATATAGTGTAAGCATGAAAATTAAGCAATAAATTTCTAAATTTATTTTTTAAGGGATAAAAACTCTATTTGAACTTTGATCAGCATACACTATTCGTTATAGAATTGAGTCGAAAGCTTTAGAGCATCTACTGTTGTTTGACAAATTAAGAGTAAAAAATGATGAAAGAAGTTTCTAGGGAGAGAGATTTTCTGGCTTACCTTTCTCTGGACATTGAGGCATGATCTCTGAATATGAAAGTCGGACTAATTAATGGAGAGAAAATACAGAGAGGTGATGGAGAATCTAAAACGGTAGAGGAAAGAAAATGTGGGTAGAAAATTAGTGTTCTTAAAAGGCAAGGTACTCAAGGACAAACCAGTACTCCAACTATATTTAATTTTGAAGAAATAGAAAATAATGCTATATTATATAGAGAGATTGAAAGAAAGAATGAGAAAGGGAAAAGTAGTGTGTTTAATGAACTTGTTTTTTTTAAAGAAATTGTTTGATTTGAATCTCTCTGGTAAGGATTTCAGGAATTATGATAAACTACAGAATTGTGAGAAGTTCATGGAGAAATTAAGAGATGGAGAGAGAGAGAGAGAGAGGAGAACATATTTATGTCGTATAAATGGCAGCTCTATGACTACTTGCTCACGTGTGAGTTCTTAAATATGTTTGATGTTCTTAATCAACTCTACCGTTAGCGATGTGTTAAAAAATTGAACCGAATTGGTTTAAATGGTTTGGTTCGGAAGTTATTCGGTTCGGTTCAAAATTGATTCGGTTCGGTTCAAAATTGGTTCGGTTCGGTTCGGTTCGGTTCGGGTCGACCCTATTTTGAAAAAAAAAATTATAAATTATAAAAATCAATTTGGTTTGGTTTGAAAACGGTTCGGTTCTTAAACTGGTTCTAAAACTGGTTCGGTTCATGAACTGATTCTTTAAAAACTGATTCGGTTCATGAACCGGTTTTTAAAAACAGGTTATTTTAAGAGCGGTTCAGATTCGGTTCAGTTTTTTGATTATTTTACGCACCCCTAATTAGTGTCGTGCATATGGTTCTTGCTTCTTATTAAGGCAGGTCTTTCAAATTGGCAGCCCTTTCATATTATCAAGAAATTGAGTATGCTTATGTGTCTAGTCAATTTCAAAAGACTGATCTTAATTAATATTGTATATCACTGCAATAGGGAAAGTTTGGACACCTTTCAAGATAAGTTGTTAATCTTTAGCAGAAAATGACTTTTGTTATGTGATGAATATCTGGGGGACAGAAAATCATTGATTTGAGACGTCTCACCCAAACTTTCATATAAGAAAAAACATTTGACATTTAAGAATATGATGTCATAGTTACTGATTTCAACAACTCTAATGTCAATTTATTTATTTTTTGGTAACAACTCTAATTTCAATTTTTAATCCCTTGCAAAGGACTAAGAAACAATTAACTTCTTAACTGTATCCATTTATCCTTCACAAAAATGACATATTTTCCCTTATAGCACGGCCTAGCTTGGTATGAAGAAATTAAACAAATGATCGCCCTTCAATTGCATGTGTATAATGTAAAATCTAGAAGCATTCTAGCTTGAGATAATGTGTGATGGAAAAATCTAGTTAGTCCAACTAGCAGTAACTTTGATAATGTACATTATCACAATAAGGAACCTTAATTAGGTTATGGATGGATTAATCCAACTATTTTATGGAATGAATATTATGAATTACAAATGACATTTTTTTTTCCTTTTTTGGGGCTAGGAGTGTTGTGTGTCAAAGTGGGTGGTGAAAGAGAGGGAAGAGGAACAGAGGAGTGTATTTGGAGGATTACTGTGATATTAAACTGCTTAAAAGGGAATGCTTAGACTCTAAGGGAGTGGCACCATCGGTTCTTGTTTGACCCGTATTTTGAGGCTTATAACTCGCCCGGTTTTCCTCTCATTCCCAACCTTCCCAACACTTCAAATCCCATAAACCTTCACGTTGGCCAATTTGTGTACAGAGAATCTATCTACTTTTATTATTAATTGAACTAAATATCAACCCTTTAATCCAATAATCATTTCCAAAAATTTTTGAATACCACAAACATTCGTTTCAAAATACAAATCTTAAAAGGGTCAACAGAATACTGGCCATAAGACTTATTATATGTGTCCTTAATTACTTCCAGCTGCTACTGTCACTATCAAGAACTTGCCTCTCCGCTTGTTGATGGCTTTCCATTACTGCCCTGCTTTTTAGTTTGAGCACTGTTAAAAATTGGATTTCATACTAAGAACTTTGATTCAATTTCTAAAATCATTTTTCTTTCTCTTTATTTTTCTTGGTTAGAATTATATTTGGACTTTTCAAATGTAAATACTTTACGGATATATAATAGTTGATGCAAGTGCTGTGTTTGAAGAAAATTATGAGCGTAACTTGAGTTCAGTTGAAGGATACGCGCTCAACAATTGTACATATTTCTTCACAATGATTAATCATTAAAATTAGACTATAGTTTTAAATGAAGTTATTGGATTTAAATGTATCGTAATAACATATTAACGATCATTTGAATTGTTAATATTAAATATATATCCCCAATGAGAGTTGGTTCACCAAATCAAGCTTCTACGCATGACAACTGCTTAACTTAGGTTTGGAATCAAGAATCTCTTATCGATAACCGTAAATTCGCTTAACGTTAGTGATTTAGTCTGTTCTTGGAACGAGAAAAAGTCTATTCTCGTCTAAAACTTTCTCTTCAACTAAAAATAAAAATTTACAACATATCCCCTTAATGCCGGAGTTGCCCAATTTTTCCTCTCACGGTTCAACTATCCACAACTTGTCAAAAGAAGCTTAATTCAATGCGTTAGTATGAATTTTTTTTAGCTTAAGCTAACAAAATCTAAGCTCGATTTTTTTTTTTTTAAATTTGTTTAGCCTAACTTAGCTAGCCCACAATGGACCTAGCTGAAATCGCATTATTTTTAATTCTTAATTTAATAAATTGAAGCCTAACTAATAAATGGACTAAAATTTTAAGTTTCTATAATTTAAATTATTTAAAATTACATTTTTAATTCTAAATAAAAGAATTGGTAGGCCAGTTACACCCTGCATTGTACTGGACTATGTTAATAAAATGTTAGCATGAATATATTGGGTCAAATTTACTCCGAACCATGAATGACCCAAAAGGGCCTAGTTGTAATGGGCCGGATCAAAAGTTTTTTACACCGGGTCCTTTCCCAGTTTCCCTACTGATTATTGGAGAGATGAAATTTTGCAATGTTATTTCAAATTTAATTTAAAATAATTAAATATTATCAATGTGATAATAGTACATAGCTCTATGACATGAATGGATTTTTACCACAACTCCTTTTCAGGTATGTAATGCTTATGTAATCAAAATAAATGATTATAGTCTTTTTGTTTACTACCATAACTTCATTTATCTCAATTATCAAATGTGCTTATATATATATATATATATATATATATATATATGGACTTATCATTTCTGCAATCGCCGTAGACAGTGTTATCTATAGCTGACACAGAAAAGTGGGTCCCACAACTTAAAAAAAAAAGATCCGAAAGACTTACTATAGGTGCAACAACTGCAGAAATCATTTTGCCTATATATATATATATATATATATATATATATATATATATATATATATATATATATATATATATATGCGCGCGCGTTGATATGCTTGAAAAACAGCCATTCAATTGAGATCAAAGAAAACGTATTCTTATATAAAAGTTGGTTATTTGGAGATTGAAACTTTAAGCTTTAAAGCACTCAAATGACAGAATTGTAAACTAAGGACGACACTAATGTCAATATTATCAAGGGAGGATATTCTTACTAACAAAAAATTTTACTACTAATTTACTACCTATCTAATCACCATTGGATCAAAGAGAGAGAATGCTAAAAAGTTTTTGAAAAAAGAGAAAATATTGATCCAATGATGATTAAATAGGTAGTGAATTAGTAGTAGAAAATTTTGACAGTAAGAATATCCCTCCTCTATTATCAAACTTTGTAAGAACAAACTTTGATTAGGGACTATTAAGACGGGGGGAAACAAAACGTAGTTTGTACATGTAGAACACAGAAACGACATGAGACGTGTGCAGGACGTTTGATGCAATTCTTATATCGGTCATTATAGGCAAATGGTGGAGCCAGAAAATTTTATAAAGGAAGAGGTAAAATTATAAGTGTAATATTTCTGATAAATTATAATTATCTATATGACCAAAAGAATAAAGATGATACTCACAATTAAAGATTTGTATGAAGTTTAATGAAACGATCACTATCTATATAATAAATAAATAAAATCACAGCTAAAGTAATATATAAATTTGTAGGGGATCCCGCTCTACCACTATTATAGGCTATGGATGTGAAATGAAGCCAATGCCAGATTGCCAGCAGTTATAAGATAATAGCGCAAAACCAAATGATTAACAACTGGAAGGTCCCAGCCGTGTGCTTGTGTCGAGGAGGAAGGAAACCAGATGGCGAGTCATTAATTTGAAACCACAGAACCGATTTAAAATCTCATTACTATTATATTTGCTACCATGCATCAAGTCACATTAATTTGAGTACTAAATCTTTTGTTTCTCGAATGTATTTGAAATGAGAAAACCTGACCACTGTCAGTCCCTACTCTCTACTGTGCTATTTCCATTAAGAAGCCTTGCTTCATTTCTATGCCCAATCCTCTTCTTTGGGAATAGATGTTAACGAAAAATTCAACCCTTAATGTATTGGGTGAAAGCCTTTTTAATTATTTATATTATTATCTAACACACATCTTTATACGAGAGTCCTTTGTACTTGAAGCATGGATATTGCACAGGCCCAATTTTTTATTTTACCTCTTGTGCTTTTATTTTAATTCCACCAGAAAGTGGGGCGGTGAGGATCGAAATTGTGATCTTATGGTCACTTAAACTCTATACCATGTTAATGACCAATTCAACCCAAAACCTTAAAGTGTTGGGTGGGGAACTTTTTAATGGTTTATATTATTCTTTTAACAATAGATGATGTGCAAACCTAGCTTCCCCTGCACATATACCCTTCTCTCTCTCTCTTTTTAATCTTTTTCTTGTTTTCCAAAGCAGGAATGCCAACTAGTATTGGGGGCTTTCAAGTTTGTACATATATACTTTAATTGTTTTACAGTACCTTTCCTACAAGTTTGTAAAAATATTTCTTTTTAACCGTCTTGAGTCTCAATCCTCATTAATAATATCGAGAAAGTCTATTCAAATAATATCTAGATGTGATAAAATTTCATAACTAGAAGATACAATTATAGTACATAATACTAAAGTGGGAAAGGTAAAAAAAGGTTTCTAATTTAAAGCATATACATTGTTAATCTTGATCATGAGATACGAAATCAATATGTCTGACGCATTTAAACCCACACAATCACCAACTAAACAACTACATTTTCAAAGATTTTCTACAAGATCTAAACCATGTAGAAAATTAATTTACCTTCATAAATTAGACTGCTCCATGGCTGTCAATAGCATTCTTCATGTTCTTAGAAGGATAGCAGCCTCTAAATCCGTTTGAAGCTTTATGTTCCAAAAGAATGCCAGGAACTGTTGAGCTTGAGAAAGAGAGACTTCTTTGATCTTTGTCAGACATGGAATATGAGTACGATGGATACACCACTGACCATGATGATGATGAAGATGTGGAAAATGATGGAGATGATGATGGTGATACATGAGTCTTCCTCGAGCATGCAAACCTTGGCAAAATACATGAAAACAAATTGGCTTTTGAGTTTCTTCTCTTGTTATTGTACTTGGAATTGGAATAATATGAAGGTGGGGGTGTAAGTGGAGGCAGAGAGGTCTCAGACAAAGGGTGCTTGGGTGTTCCTGGTTGTGCCTCCCATGTGAAAGGAACTGCAACTGATGTTTCTCCATAATATAAGACCCTTGAAGAAGAATTGGCCATGGTGTTCTCCTTAGCCAATAGCCTGGAGAAGAATCTATCATCCTGCTTTATTCTGAAGGACTTTTCAACTGAGAAATCTTTGGCACCATTACTGAGCATTTTTGAAATTGAAAAAAGCCTATGATTTTTCAACTATGGTCTAAAATATGCTCAAGTGACTCTTCTGTTTGCTGTCTAGACCTGAGCTTTGTTTTAAGGATTCCTGTACTTGAGACTCAGAAAAGTTAAAACATATAAATATTTTAAAGGGTGCATGTTCTTCTATATTACTAGTGTTGGTTTCTTGATATGGGAATCAATTCAAACATAGATTTAATTTAATCAAGAAAGGGTAGTTAGTTCAATTTAATAATAGGGATATTGTATTGAAGCGCACCAATTTATTTGTGGCGATATTGAATGCCTGGTATATAGTTGATAATTAAACTATAAATTAAATTGAATGGGCATGACGGGTAGCTGCCCAATTTATTTTTGGAAGAATCTGGACCATTGATTAAGAGAATGACGTGTTCCTTTATACATCAATATTGTTGAAAAACAGTTGAGGGAAAAAGGAATCTGGTTACGGGTGAGCACTGTAGTAAATGAAAACATGCCGTGGTCCATGATTCCAAGAAGGGTAAGGAGAAACATGGAGATATGCATAGTGCATAATTGCTTTCTTGTGAAAGTGTAAACGGAGTTTATATTTACTTATCCTCTCTGATTATCATCTACCACTAATCTAATATCAATTCATTATTGGAGAACAATTAAAGTAGCACCGACAGTGCTAGTGTGAAGGTCTTAAAAGTCTATTCTCTCATCTTGGTTAAATAACAAGCTTTGCATGCTCAAGTAATCAAATGACATCAAGTACACGTACGATTCATCACTGCCACGTGAATTATCATCCGGTTGGTAATGTTTATCTCTTCTAATCCAAATATAAAAAGGAAAATACATCAATCAGGAAAATAAAATAAATTTTTTTTTGATTTTCTTGAATTCTTGGCTCAAATAGTAGTAGGTCCCATATTTATTTAAAAAAAAAAACTTTGCACGTAAATCAAAGGATCACTAATATGAGAGTTCAATTCTCATGCAACATGAGAATTCAATTCTCATGCAACATGAGAAAATGTTTTCCCATAAAAAAAAAAGTATAAACAACATTTTGGGAAAGAGAAAAAAAATATATGCAACCCACAAATTGTTGTTCACGCGGAGGAAATTTTTTTTATTTTTCTATTACATAAATCTTATTTAGTGGTCAGGACCACCATGGTCCCTCCCACAAATGAAAAGAGAAGAAAATTGAGAGAGAAATTATTGAAAAAGAAGAGATTTAAGAGTTAAATAATTTTCCGAAAACAAAGGACCATCAACAATAGTTGTTCCCCAAACACATTAAAAAAATTCCCCTATTACATGATCGATGGATTCCCCGTATAAAAATAAATAAATTCCATTTAATTATAGGGAGAGGTTATATTTTTTTTTTCTTATTATTTTTTACTATTAAATTTTAACCATTGATTTCTATCAATCTAATGGTTATAATTTATTAAAATTAATAATTAATTAATAAGTGTGATCCAATAAATTATAACTGTTAGATTGACGGAAATCAACGATTAAGATTTAGTAGTAAGAAGTAATAAGAAAAAAAGTATAATATTTTCCTTAATTATATGTTGCTACGTGGTGGTGGTTGAAAGGCTTGCATTTTGCACCATGACTTCCTTCTACCCCATTTTATGTGTAGCGCATGAGCTTGCATATTGGATGCTAAACAATTCATCCTCATTAAATAGCAGGAAGAAACAAATGAATACATTACCTACTCAGACATCACGGATAGAGACATTTCACACAGGACAACACAATGAAGGGTATTATAATTTTGTGAAAAATCCACCAATGCCCATGGTTTTTTCCATCAGATATGCGTTTTGTAAAAAATAAGAAACAATAAAAGTATATGTGATAAAAAACATGGAAAATACTACTCTGATTTTATATGAGATGGTTATCTCATTTTGTCTCACTTCATAAATCGCACCTTTTTTTTTTACTTTTTAAATGTTGACTCCACTTGGACTCTCTCTATAGCATGAGAGAGCTATCACATGTAACATGATATTAATATCCAAAAAAAAATATATCATTTTACAAACCACAGGAACATATGTGATAAAAAAGTCACAGGAGCATAAGTGATTCTGAAATAAACAATGGGATATTAGTGAACTTTTTTCTATAATTTATAAGCATTTAAATGTCGTATATTGGATGAGCTGTATGATCAGAAAAAGTTCTCCGCTTTTTCATTGGGAAGTTGTTGCTATAGATTGATAACGTCAATTTCATCCTTAATACACGTTTTGCATAGTTTTGAGTTCATAGATGTGATGTTTGATCCGCCCCACACCAGCTTGCTTTAAATGGAATTCAATTTAAGATAATGTAATTTAGCACTAAACCAAAAATCTTACTAAGTAGATATACTGTGGTGTGTGTCCGTGTGTGAGAGAATAAATATACAATGGCCCACTGCATGATAGAAAGAGCCTTGGTACGCGCATTATGTAAATTAAAGGTAAAGTTATTTTTTACTTTTACGGACAAAGTATGGTTAGAGAGAAAATATAAAATTACTTTTGATGGAGATAAGGTAAAGGTTGATCACTTAGTCACTTTTGACTTTGGAAGAGACATGATTGACAAAAGAAAATTAGGCGAGATTTTCAGCTTTATTATCTCATATTCTCATTGTTAAAAAGAAAATTTATATATCATTTTCTAGGCGTTTTTCTTATTTTATGTGGAGAGAAATGTACTTTCCAATTGATTTTAATAATTCTCTCTCTGCATATTAAGAAAAATTATAATTTCTTTCGCATTATATATTATTTTATTTTCACCGGTAGTTTTCCTTGTCTCAATGTTCCATTTCTTTTTTTTTCGCAACTCGTATTATAGTATTTCCCTGTATTTAATTTTCAAGCTATTACTGTTTATGGTCCTTATCTCTTTGCACTGATCAAACCAACAGCCGTGCACTGCAAAAAGAATTTGATGCAAATACATTAAACGGTGAAATAATAAAATACTAAACGACGACAAGTACTAATTATGTATGTATTAGGATTTAAAAGATTTGTTTCCTAAATAAGAAAGTTCTTATTATTTGTTATTTCCTAAATGTCACGGATTAGAAATTTTGCCAAAATAACACGGTATCAAACTCGTTTTAACTATGAGCAAGTTTGATTATGACACTTAACACATTAAATTAGTCACAAAACTCGCTATTAGTTTTAGTGACTAGTGACTTAAGTGGTCAATGAAAAACAGAAATAAGAAATTGGCACTAATTTTTATTTGCAAATAAAGGTTGGCAATTCAGGTCAACATAACATGAATTCGATATGAATATGAATATACTCAACACGAACATGACATAAATTTGAAATTGAGTTAAAACCTTCGACACGAACATAACATGCTTATTTTTCAGGTCGATACGACACGACACAATATAATAACCAGCAAACTTATAAGGGAAAACTTCACTTTCACCTATTGTAGTTTGTGTGTGTATCATTTAGCACCATGTGGTTAAGAAATTATCACTTACATCAATTATGGTTTCACTATGTGTCATTTAACTCCCTAAATGACTAAAATATCCTCGTAATATAAAATATCAAAAATACTCATATATTGTTGGAAATTATTACTTGAAATCACAATATCTTCCTTAGTCCTTACCACTCACAGTATTTAATTTTCTTTGGACCCGGGTCATGCAAGAAACATCTCTAGGAGATTTGTTGTTGCGGTTTAACTGGGAATTTGTATTTGAATTCAAAGAAGTGGTTGGGCTATCATGACCAGGTTTGTCAGATTCTTCTAATACTTTAAGCCGTAAATTTTTAGTTGTTCACTAGTACTCTTGTGTATTATTTTAACTATAAAAATATCCCATGAAAAAAAAATGTTTTGCACTCTGGTGAAGGTCCAGTACATTCAGTGAGGTGGAGAACACGTCTTCTTACTTGGGCAAATGATACATCCTGTGAATTGAAGGCTTTTGTTTAGTTCTTTAAACTGCTGTAATAGCGTTTTATTTGTCTGTCATATTTTTTCTTGATAAGACTGTTGTTGCTTAATCCTTATTTTACAGGATGACACCATCAAATGAACGAGAAAATAAGCATAAAAAGGCTTAACTTAAAAATAAAAAATAAAATGAAGGGGTATTAGGGTTTTAATTTTAATTAGGGATAATTTTAATATTTTAATTTTAATTTAATATTTTGTTTATTAAGGGTATTTGTGATATTTTGTATTATGAGGGTATTTTAGTCATTCAGGGGGTTAGATGACACATAGTGCAACTACAAGGGATATAAATGATAATTTTTAAACCACAGGGTGCTAAATGATACACAGGCAAACCACAATGGGTGACAGTAAAGTTTTCCTAACTTATAATGTATCAATTATTATGCGGGTTAACACCACATAACATGTTACAAATAATCTATCAACTCGAAATTATGTTACTTATTATGAGAGAAGACATGAATAACTTGCTTATGACACGACATGAATTGAATAATCTATAAGAAAATTAATGCGGATCAATTTTGAATTTGTGGATTGACATGTAACATTATATGAATTTTTCTGGTCGATTTTTGTCAATTTAAACAGGACATGAATTTGAAAATGAATCAACTGGAACACAAATTTCTTGTGTCATGTGAGTGGGTTGTATTGAAAGTTGTCACCCCTACCCACAACCAACAATTATCAAACTGAATCTACTATGTGATGGACGAAACTGTTTAATGTGCTCTCAACACACCACTACTAGTACAGTGGTCCAAGAGAATAGAGAGATAGAGAAAGTATGAGGAGTGATGGACGAAACTGTCTCTCAACACACCATTACTAGTACAGTGGTCCAAGAGAATAGAGAGATAGAAAAGTATGAGGAGAGAGGAGAGAGGAGAGAGAAAGGCAAAGAGCAGAGCACCTAAAATATTTTGGTGGTCAACATGGCCCAACAATTATATATTTCACGTATTTTATAAAAGTTATGTTGTAAGAAAAGTGATTATGTTATGTTATGGAGATTCGTTTTGCGTGTCAGAATTTTTTTTTTTGCGAAGGGCCTCACAAAATGTTGTGAGTGTAGGAAAGTTTTTGTAGTCATGTTAAATAATAGATGATAAACCAATATTTCATGCACACATATTTCGTAGGAATTAAGTGGTGTCTTGACCATGACTTGTTTTTTAAAACTAGTTACATTTTTTTTTTTGGAAATTGATCCTAATTATCTCTTTTGAGGCGAATCAGAACCCCCGGTATCCCTTATGGGTTCGACTCTTTGAGCCGCCTATAGGACTAATCCAGAGTTCGGATGCGAGTCCAAGGATTACGGTACTTATGCCCCTCCTCAGATGGTGTTGGTGGGATTCGAACCGAGATTCTCTTTTACTACTCAGTCTACATGCTACCAACTGAGCCACCACACTTGGGTAAATTAGTTACATTTTAAATGTGATTAAATCACCATAATTATTTATATAATGAATGGACATGTTATATTTACAAACTTTTTGTTTACAAACTACATTATATTCTCCCGGGAGAATATAAACTTTTGCAAATTACATTATGTTCTCTTGGGAGAATAGTGTAATTTGTAAAAAAAATTCCAAAATATTTATAAACGGATCATGTCCCTATAATGAAAGTGGAAAAGGAGTATCATGTAACATGATATAAGATTTTTTAACTACTCACTCATTGGTTTCAGCACCATCATTTTTTACTTTTTGTTTTTATTACATGTCTGGGACCCACCTACATTTTTGTTTGAGTAGAAAAATTTGTTTAAATTATGTTACATGAGGGTAGCTTTACCCATAATGAAATTTAATATTTAAGACCAATTAAGGCTCTATTTGATTTCCGTTTTGGAAAATAGTTTTTTAGTTTTCAGAACAAAAAAACTCGTTTGGTAAGACCTATTCTGTAAAAACTGTTTTGAAAACTATAACTATTTTTTTGTTTTTAGAATCAAATTTAGAGAATGTCTGAGTTATTTTTGTTTTCTGTTTTGATTTTTAACTTTCAAAAAGAAAAAAATATAAAAAATAATTATTTTCATAATTATTTTACAAACAATTTTAAGAATAAAAAAATCATAACAGAACCTAAATTTTCCTCGATCCTGGCTGGTTAGGCAACTCGCTCCGTCGCTGACAGATATGATCCTGGTGAAATATGTCATGCACTTTCCAGATGGCTGTGTACTCCCAGACTCCCAGTTAAATTAATACTACGCATTGAAAGTGAAAAATTTGAGGACCTAATCATGAACACATATTATCACGCTTGAGAGTGAAATAAGTTTTCATTGTACTATTTTATTCCTTAAGACACATGATTCTATTATTATTTAGCACTTTTTTAATATTTTTTATAAAAAATTAAATCAATGATTACTTTCTTTTTCTGTTGAATCAGCTGTTTATACTCTGAAATCAATTGTTTTCAAAATTTTCTTTTTGATATTAAAATTTACCTTTTCTCCTTGAATCTCATATGTTATGTTCCTATTTATTAAAATAAGTATACTGTATCAGAACTAATTTAATCTTTAAGTTTGCTCTCTTCTAAGAAGGTATATGTTATTTCTGAATTCTCTTATTTAAAATTCTAAACTCATTTTTTTAATAAATTGTGCATTTTTTAAATTTTAAAACTTTATCTTTCAATTTATATATTTTATTTTTCCCAAATCGAATATATATATATACATATATATATATATTATAATTTTAAAGTTTTTAAATTTTTGGTTTATACCGGTGAATTTTATCTAAATCAAAAGTAGTACTATATATGTTATCAAAAAAAAAAAAAGTAGTAGTATATATGATAAACTTCATAGTTTATTAAATTTAAGAGCTTATATACTGATAAGTGGTAACAAATTATTTATGGGTAAAGTGTGTATTAAAAGATGTAAAGTTGTGTCATTTTGTTTATAAAAAAAAAGTTGTCATTTTAAGAGAGAGAAAGAGATAGATAAAGGAAGAGAGAAAGTGGACAAAAAAAAAATAAACTTATAGGTCTCACCTCTTCGTGAGAGTGAAATGATATAAGTTATGTCATTTAAAACGATAAATTTTTTTTCCATTATTTATACGTACACAATACGTTATAAAGTGGTCACACATTAAAAGAAAAGAAAAATGTTATATTTATAATTTTTGTTTTTAGAAACTCAATTATGTATTTTGGGAATAAACTAGGTTAAGAATACATTTCACGAATATATAATGTAATTTGTAAATATAACTTACTTTAAAAGAAAATGTTTTTGTTTTTGTTATAAAAAAATTTTCACATAAAAATATTATTCATATTTTCTCTTTCTTTTATTTATAATAAAATTTATTTAATTTTATATGAGTTTGACATAAAGTGATTTTCTGAAGAAAAAAAATATTAAACCCTAAAAAGAAATCACATTTGAGACTTTTATACAAATTATTTGCCAATTATTATTGACGATAATGAAAAAGATGTTAAGGTAGATATGCAACAATAAGATATTCCACTACTACAGATTAAGGTTCCTTAGTCCTCACTCCTTACATTTTAAATGTAAAGTATCCTGGCCGTTAAAAATATTGTTAGAGTTAAAAATATTTACATTTCTAAATGATATAACTTATATTTTTTCACCCTCACAAAGATGTGCGACCCGTATATTTTTTATTTTTTTTTTCAACTCTATTCTTCTTTATCTATTTATTTCTCTCTTAAAATGACATAATTTTATATCCTTTAAAATGCCACACATTTTCCCATTATTAAATTAAGAAAATGTTTTTTCTCTATCTGTTTTTTTTTTTTTTGAGATAATTAAGAAAGTTTTCTAATCATTTATTAAAAGCTAGTTCTGTTTGTATCGTGTGGACTAGGGCAAAGGTTGTTCAGATTGCAGACCCGGCCGCCCAGGGGCATTCGATACGCTTTTGTTTCAATGCATGGAGAGAAAAAAAAAAAAAAAAAAAACGCTTTTTACCCTAACCGAAAATCACGCTCCATATCAAGGGGAAGCTTGTCGACATGACATGTTAATCCTCACCTAAAATGATGATGTGTCTCCACTTTATTGGATACACTTCATTATCTGCAACTACAGCCATTGACTTTTTCTACCACCAACCAACCATATTAAAGCGCACACCGTAATTTCGTGTTACCTGCCCCACCGTATCCAACCAGCGAAAAGAACCACCCAGAAGCGCTTTCCGCTGCCGTTTCCTTTTTCTCTTTTCTGCTTTCCCGTTTCCCTCGTCGATGCAGTGTGTGGACTCGGTTCCCTGACCCGCCACTCTTTTTCGAACGAGTTCGTGACTCGGCCCCGCGACATCATCATCACGCACCCTTCCTCCTTCATCCTCGGTATTGCCATAAATTCCAGAAATGGGTACGTCGATAAGGTCAAAGCTCGAACCTTTATGTAACTTTTGTTGTCGGTGCTTCTCTGAAACCCGCGTCTACTTTGCACATAGCGGCAATGGCAGAATCCTTGGAAGCCGTCGCCGATGGTTTTCCAGCAACGCCGAGCATGAGGGAAGTGATACCCGAGACGAAAACCGAGCCCCAGCAGCTCGGTGCTGGAATCGGGTCGGGTGGCAACCCGGTTCTGGGGATAAGGAGGGTAGGTTTGCGAGCTGAAATTGATACGTCCCATCCATTCGGGTCTGTTAAGGAGGCGGTGACCCGTTTTGAAGGAAGCGGGCCTTACGTAAGTGTGCAGTTTTCAGTCTTTCTATTTTTGTTGTCATTTTGTTTTTATTTTTCAGCTCTCAAGTGTTTTTTTTCTCTCTCTCTCTCTCTTTTATTTAGAGTTATGAATGCGGTTTTTTGGTGCAGGGTGAAAACATTGCTGGCCAAAGATTTGTTTTCTAGCGTTATTTATTTATTTTGGGTACATGTTTGCTCGTAATTATTATTTATTATTTTATTTACACACACAAAATTAACAGCTTCATACAGAGGATGAAGTGAAAATCAGATTTTCTACTAAATAGTGGCAGAACAATGCTGCAGTTCTGAGAGCTCAACTTGAACACTCAGCGGCATTTTTTAAAATTTCATGCGCGCAGCAATTTTTTATTTTTATTTTCAAATTTCATTCGTTGCATGAATTTGTTCCTTAATGAAATAGTAGGACCGTTTTACTTACCTCTTAAAATTCGAGTTTTCTCAAGGCTGAGCCTAAGTATCACTGACAATGAAATATTATTAGAGATATAATATAAAATTATTAGAATCTCGTTACTTTAACAACTTGAGTTGTTAGATGAGTTGGTTGTTTTATATGGTATCATATCCCAAATGGAAAAAATGAGCTAGTGTAATATCCAGACTTGGATATTTCTCAATTAACATTTTTCTGGTTTAGTTTTGATTTGGTGATTTTGCAACTTTAGTTATTTCTGATTTGCATGATATCTCATACTATATTGGAGGATAGTAGAAAATAGATAATGTAATGGTTCAAATATTTATTATACTTTTGAGAAGTTGTATATCGGGTGCTGACATTGAGGGTCTACAAAATGAGCATTGGCAAAGTTGTCCCAAAGTACTATTGAAGATGGAATCCCTTTGCATTCGTCCTAGGAAATCCTTGTGATTTCACCTAGTCATATTGCCCATGCATTCTGTTCTAGAATAGCATAATTCTTTATGCATACCCCTGTGGTTATTTACTCTCTGATGTTGAAGATTGTCATTAGCAGAACAGCATTGAAGACTTTGACATAAAGAAAGTGGAGGAACAAGCAGCAAAGTTGGAGAAGGATTTGATAGTGAAAGAACTTGAAACACTTGATTTGCTTGAAGAACTAGGAGCTGCCAAAACCATTGTGGAGGATTTAAAGCAGCAGCTACATACAGAAGCATTGAAATGTTTTGCAACTCCAGACACGAATTCCCATGAACAGGTTGGAGCTCCTGTCATTAATGAGATGAATCAAGAACAGATATTGCAAAGTCCAAGCCCATTGTCTATGTCATCACCTGATCTGTTATTAAAGGAGTTCAAAAAAGCTAAAATGAACCTTGATAAAACCATTAATCATCTTAGGGCTATACAATCTTCTGTTACATCTTTGAATGAGAAGATGAAGAAGGAGAGACTTTTTTTTGAGAGGGCACGTGAGAAGCTGGCATCAAAGTTTGCATCTGTCTCTGCACAGGATGTGGCCCAAAGAGAAGCAAGGTTAAAGCCACCAGCAGCTCCTGTAGGAACAAGTTGCACTTTTCATAATCCCCAAAATGTTGTGAGCAATTTCAAATTTGATGCTGGACAGTACTATAGAATGATTGAGAAAAGCAGCTCTGAAGTTTCAAAGCCCTTGCATGAATATGAAGAGAATGGATTGAGTATTAAGACTGCTGAGATGAGGTTTTTTGCAGCTAAAAAAATGGAAGAAGCTGCAAGGGCTGCAGAAGCTGTTGCTCTTGCTGAAATCAATGCACTATCTCGTGCTGAGACATCATCAGAATTTGCTCTGCCAGAACATAAGAAAGTGACTTTTGCCTTAGGGGAGTACTCTCCTCTAAATCCCAATGTTCAAATACCTGAAGAGTCTACCATGAAGAAGGTTATAGATTCCAAGTTCCAAAATGACCAAATAAGTACTTCGAAACTGACTATTTTAAGAAAATTGGAGGAAGCAACAGAAGAAGTTCTACACAGCAAACAAATCTTGATAGAGGCTTTAAACAGTGTTGAAACCGCAAACCGAAAGCAAAATGCTGCTGAAAAGGCTCTTCGTAGATGGATTCTTGAGGATGATCCGAAGGAACATGCAGTGTACAACTCTATAAAGCGCAACAAATTTGATCAAGATTCTCCTCTACAGGATGTAACCAAGTCAACAACAGTGAACAATGATCCGAAGCTTGTTTTAAGGTCCACAGTTTCACTGAGAGATGTACTTAACAGAAAGCAAGTTCCTGAAACAACGGAGATGGAAGAACACACTGAAACAAAGGTAGCATTGAGTCAAATGCTTCGAGCATTAAGGGATGATCTAACTCTTCCAACAATACCTGAAAAAGATGAGAGCAATCAAAAGCAGTTCATAGCACAGAGGAAGAAGTTTGGATTCATCCAAATATCATTCCCTTTGGGAAAGAGAAATAAGAAAAGGGAATGAATTTAATCCTAATGTTTATGCATGGATCAATGTCTTGCCATTCTTTATAGTTTCGTGTTATGTTTGCGTTTTTGTTAGTCGTGTGTAGGAGTTTGTGACGGTGTCTGATTTTGTAAAATATGTTGTTCCTGAGTGATTGGGTTGCAATAATTTGTTTTTTATCTTTGCAATTCCAAATTTTATATGGATTCTTTGTAATTGAATTTGCGGTACTGTCTGGTGCACTTGTAATTATAAAATAAGTTTGATATTTCATTCGCAAAAGCAGTGTCACATATTTATGATCACATTATTTTTTCTAATATTAGAAAGGAGAAAGATATTGTAATAATTAAGTTGTATTACTATCATGTTACTACTAATTAATCTCACTTTTAAATCGATTATGTTGATCTAACGGTCATATTTATTTTCATTTTTGTAGGGTTATGATTCCCTATATTTAAAGTGAAAGCATTAAATATAGAAAACCATAACTATACAAAAATGAAAATAAATATAAAGTATTAGATTTGAAAAATCATGATCATACAAAGATGAAAAAAAATATAATCATTTGATCAATATAATTGATCTAACGGTGAGATTCATTGATATTAATACGATTTGATTGTTAGAATATCCTTTTCCCCGTTAGAAATGTTGGTCGTATATTGATTGGTCCTTATCATCCATGCTATCGCCTTTTGGTATATGTACTTTTTTTTTTCTCAAAAAATAAAATAAAATAATGCAATGATTGGGTTTATTAATCTCCTTTTATAGGAAAAATTTTCTCTCCAATTACACTCACTTACCAGCAATGGGATCCAATAAAATAAGAAATAAAAAAAAATGGATCCCATGTCAATTTTCAGTCCCCATAAATAGTATGCTATCTTCTTTAAGGAAATATATTATATGTTTCAGGATCACTTAATGATTCGGTGCTCCCTCTCATAACACTAATTATTTCTTTTTCATTTTACTCATACTACTTTTTCTTTTTTCTAATTTTACCCCTATTTACACAAAAGCACCACCTAAAAAATAATGCCCGGGTCCATAATAAATCCTCTACTTCTTTGACAGAAGAATAGTAAAACCCATCGACTATACTAGATTGGTATGGGTTTGACGGTACTTGTATTGGATTAAACCGACTTGATAAAAAAATTAAAAAAAAAAAAAATTGTTGAAGTTTCTTATAATCAATTTTGAAAGACTTGCTACATGTAATGTTTTTAATCTTTAAATTTATTAAAGTTTCCTTATCATAATCGATACTTCCATGGTAAAATGATATGGATGTTCCAAGGATTGGAATTATATCAATTCACTAATTAAAAAAAGTTTTATGTTTATGATGTCGTAGGAAAAGTGATTGTGTAATGTTATAGAGATTCATTTTGTGTGCCATATTTTTTTTCTTTTTTTTGTTTTAAAATATGTGGGCCCCATAAAATGTTATGTGTGTAAAAAAGTTTGTTGTGTTATGTTAAAGGATAAAATGAAAACCCTTAAAAAGATTATATATTAATTGACTACATTCTTAAAACTTCATGATGTTTGGACCTATGAAGCACCGACACTTCAAAAATCCTGACGTGTCGTGTCCGACACTTTCCGACATTCTCGGACACTCCGACACTCCCCGACACTTCAACATGCGTTATAAAAATTCAAAATAAGTTTC
>JAVKPL010008455.1:0-33636 GCA_032173675.1 Gastrolobium villosum | reverse complement strand
CACTTACCCATTTTCATGAAATCTTCACAATTTTTCCTAAGTTAAAAACCTAACTTTTTCACCAAAAATTAACATAGCATTTCTAGCTTTCATGCATCATTCTAAGGCATTTTCATCTAATAGCATTTTTCCATTTGAGCTCTCTATCATCACACATCTAGAATCAAAGATTCAAAGCATAATTTCTAGATCTACAAAATCAACCACAAAAGTACCACAAATATACTTACCATCTAGTGTAGGAACACCACCAAGGCTCCATCAATCCAAAAGAGCTCCAAAAACTCCAAGAACACCTAAGGGTTTGAATCTGATTTTGCTCAAAAACGCAGCAAGGAGGTTGATTCAAGGCTTCTAAGTGTTACCAATGGATCTAGAAGGTTGTTTACAATAGATTTCAACACCAAAATCAAAGGATTTGGTGAAGAAATGAAGAATTGGTGAAGAGGAAGAGAAATGGCCATGTTCTTTGTAAATGGGAGGGGTTCACGGGTGAGGAAGAAGAAGAGGAGGAGAGAGGGCGTGAGGGTGAGGGGAAAAGTGAGGGAACTTAAGTGGGTTTTGATCCCACGGGTCCCACACGCGATCTAACTTTAGTCCCGATAAAAATTCTGATCATATATTCTTAATCTACATATTTTTCCAGTCCATGTCATATTTTTCTTTCCTCAAAATATTGATAAAAATTTCACACTTATCGGTACACTCGTACCGCAGTATTTAATACTAAAAAAATCACTATTCATCAATTTTTCCCAAATTTGCCTATCCACTCAATTTTCCGCCCTGATTCCATTTCCAGCATTATTTTTGTCATATTAAATCTCTAACTCCATTTTTCATGCCTCGGTTTACGTTCTTTGACAAATTACCATTTTGCCCTTTTGCCCTTTTTGGCCATAATTTCTCTGATTTTCACTAAACCTTCCCTCTTAAACCCATATTCTATCACATAATTTCACATTTAATTTTCCGAGGTGTTATATTCACCCCACCTTTTAGGAATTTTGTCCGCAAAATCAACTATGCACATATGCTAACTCGGGATACAGCCAGAGAATCTCAGTCCCCCGTACCCAAGAAGCTCCATCCAGTGCGCGGACACCAACATAATTATTTAAATTTTTATCTTTTGGCTTTCCAGCCACATTTCACAATAGTCTTGCCTTTCAAAGGCCCAATGGGAGACCTCAAGTCCTTCCCAATTTCAATCTCAACCGGTGACACCACATGTGAACAACCGGAGCGCACCACACAGTTGTGCTCTATCAATGCTTTACCAAGCCAATTTCTTTTAGTTTCTTTTCAGTTTCTTTTCACTTTCTTTTTACAAGTCCGGCTACCTAGCACATATAGCCCATATTTTCTCTTGGCAGGTTTTCCTACCAAATTAACATATCAACCAATATACCCATAGGGTTATGCTACATCCTATTCAATCTGTGCCACACAGGCAACTATTACTTACTGGCACAATACAGCCACAATTTTTCCTTCTCTGAATTTTATTCTTATGGAGTATCAACTCTTGTCATCAATCTTTTTCACATTTCTTATTCCACATTAAACACTATTATGGAATCTCACAGCCTCTCAGTGCAACTCACTGAGTAAACATCTAGTTCATGCTCACTATAACTTCACATTTTCTGAGGGAACAATCCCCATTCTTGGCACTTAGCCACAACTCGTATCTACACATCTTTCTTCTCTCATGTTCTCAACCTACAACGTACCATTTCACCTCAACACTTTACTCTTTTACAAGCACCACCTTTGTGCTCAACAGTCAACCTATCCTTACAAGTCCACCAACTTCACCAAAACACAATGGCGAATCTCTCTCTCAAGACCTTTATCTGGTCCCCAATGGACCACACATTACACTTATACTTAACATCAGTCATTTCAAAGACTTCAACCATCAATTCACTCATTAATTTTCATACACTAGCTCACACTTACAATTTCAACTAACCATCTCCAGACTTACACATAGGCCATCATTGATTTCTCACATTAAAGGCAACATGCCTAAGATTTCCATTAACAATTTTCTTTAATTACAATTCCGTACTCATGTATCAATTTCACATGTATTTCATGCTACACACCTCACCTTCATCATTATCATTTCATTCAATACACCTCACCTTCATTATCATTACTTTCATAATTTCATATTGGCTATTTCACAAGTCTCTCGGACTATTCAAAGTACTATTAGCACTCTCAATCATATATCTTGATACTTAGCCAAAAACAACCTCACCGTTGTGTATTTTCAACACATCTCTCACTATAATTTGCATCTGTACAGCTTCATCAATGACTCTACCACCAGGGTAAGGATATCAACCTTTTATTTCACCAAATACCATTCTGTTTAACAATCAGTACCACACTTCCTTACTTGACTATATCACAAGTTATCACTTATCAAGATCTTTGGCCACTCGGCCACCAACTTAGCTTAGCATCTCACCATCATAAGCCTTTCCATAAAACCTTGACTCAATCATCATCACTAATCAATTTTCCATTCCCTTCACCTAGGGTGACAATTCAATAATTCATTCCACAATTTCCGGAACACCACAATTCCATAACACCACACTTGGTGTACACTCATGTACATCTCCCAATTCTCACATTCATAATTCAAACTGCCATCTCATGGCATTTCTCACATTTCATCATGTTAGGCATATTACTGTTTACTTATATTATCCAAAATTCACCTCTTGCGTTCCTCACAAGATACAATCCTCTAATGCAATGGGTAAGAACATCCCAGGTTTAACCCCTCGAGCTCTTGCTGTCCTAAGGGCCCCAGGTGCAATGCCCCACCAATCAGAGAATCTGTCCTTATAATTCACGCAAGAAGAGGTAACATGCCATCGGCTGTACTAACAGTCCCACTAACACAAGGTTCTACCTCGCACCACTTTACTTATACAACATAATAATAATCTCCGGGAACATAATCCCTACGGAGATAGCCATACAAATAAATACATTCACATCAAATCCGTATATAACGGCAAACAATTCTTATATAGATACCTAATGGTGTACTAGTTCTATCTTACTCTCGCACCATTCATTATAACTTTCCAATATGGTTCTTTTCTCATCATTATACTCATTTAACTTGACTAGTCATTAGTCTTTGTCTATAACATAATCATCCTCACATGATTCCATCATCTTTCTCATATTTTGACACCAAATTTTCAATTCATAACAGTACCCATGTTCGGTACAGTCTTAATCCATTGTCCATCATGACTTATAGCAGCCATTCTCAACACTGTAGAAGATCCACTTCAGTAGAATAACTTCACTTTTTTCTCAATATTTCACTATGACACCAAGAGTGTCCTCATTTAACCGTCCATGCATTCTGCGCATCGGGACCACCAGATGAATTCTAACTTCGAGCAGCGCTCGCCTGGGACTTCCAAGAGCAACAACTCTTAGGATTCAATCCACAAAGGGAAACCCAGGACAATATTAATCGTCACATTATTAACAACATGTGTGCCATGGTATAACTTGCACACCGGGACTCCATCATGAGTCCCATACCACATTGAGCATCCAATGACACTCCAAAGAGACAACCTCTTCAAACATTTCCCATCATAGGGATTTTCACTTACATCATTACTCTTTTACCAAAATAATTTTTCTTTTTCCATAGAGTTTACTAACTCAAAACAACATAACATACATTTAGGCACCCCGGCCTTCACAATACATATATATATATACAAAGATACATGCCAACACTTAGCCATCACAGGATTACTATCCACATATAATTAGGCCGCAACCTTAACATTTCAATGCTACCCAACATTATGGAAGCATCTTGGTACCATTACTACACCACACTCAGTTATATTTTTATCACCCCACATTTGTTAAGTCCAATCATCAATATATTATGAACCTTCATACTTTCAATCAAATTCATTCAATGCCTTACATGGCAATTTCCTCAACTTTTCATATTTTACTTTTTATACATATGACATTCTCACCTATACTCAATTGTTCTAGCTCCCATACATTTAGGAAAGACTACCACATCACCATACCAATATCAACTCAATTCAATCATTTACATATACCAGCACACCTTCCTTTATTTCTATTCGGTACAATACATGTTTACATTTCACATTTTCATCAATTACCACCAATTTCACTAAGTTACAACAATCCAATAGCACCATAAATTTTTATTGCATAAATCATCATTATACAATCATACTACCACATTATGCAACAATTCACAACACCATTAACTCACTAAGTCCTCGATTACAGTATCACAATTTATCCTCACTAAGTCCTCAATTATGCCAAATTCACTTACTAACATATCCATCCGTGGGGTAGTCAACACTGCACCCACCACCTTAACCTAAAGACTGGCATTGGTGCTCCAGGGTTGTCACGAAGGCATCTTATACTGACCACACATTGAACACAAAGGAATGGGTTGATCAGGCCCAAACTAAGGAATCACATGTGCAGCAGTCAATAAGAGTCTACGTACAACTATACAGCACTCACCTCAATTACACACTCATCAGAGTTCCCTAAAGAAACTGCTCTGATACCATAAAATGTAACAGCCCGTTACGTACCGGTATTGTTAACATTGATTATGATATTAAGCGCAGTTACAATCACAGTAATTGGTTAATTAAATTACGGGCAAACTTTTTCCTTTTTCACGTTCCTTTTTATAACAATATCCTTTTCCGTAATTAATTAAAACAACACTATAATTGTAAATGCAATACGCGGAAGCATCTAGCTAAACAACAACACTAAACTTTTCTTTTTTATTCAACTCATTTTAAACCCATCAACTCATTCTTCTTTCGTACCAAGTTCTAGCCCTTTACGTGAGCTACGCGTGGTTTCAAACCACGTACCATGTGGAGTTCTACCCATCAAGTTAAACCCCTTTCTTTTAGTCTAGAAAAACTTAAATTTTCAAAATTTACACTGTGGTAATCGATTACCAGTGGGTGGTAATCGATTACCACCTGTCAAAAATGAGGCAGTAGCCAATTTTTCAATTCCTCTGTTCTGGTAATCGATTACCAAGCTTGGGTAATCGATTACCTCACATGGTAATCGATTACCAAGCCTCAGTAATCGATTACCAGTGAAGACAGTAGCCAAATTTCGTCCCCTGTTGCATGGTAATCGATTACCATGCTTGGGTAATCGATTACTATGCAGTAAAAGTGACAGATTACAGCATTTTAAGCCCAAGAAGGGTTGTGTAATCCATCCCTAACCTCTTAGTACTCCACACAACACTTAAACATACTATGATTAAGGCTCTAGGCCCTTCAAACATGCATTTTCATTCAATTAAGGATCATTACAAGTCTTTAATCCAATGGCCATTTTACAACAATTATGGACCATTTTACAACATTCTTGCCAAGACTTCAATTACAATGAATGTGGCGATGGACAAGTCCCATGCTCACTCAAATATACAATAGGTTCCAAAGTTATACATATACATCATATTGAAGAATCTAACATGTAGTCATGAACATACAAAGCATGGCATTTTCTACATGCATAAGTTCATGATCTAATTTTAAAGCAGATACATATGCAAGGTATGTCCCTATCCAATGCTCATCACATGGTGCCTCCAATATGCACCTCATGCTCTACTCTTCCAGGCTCAACCTAACCTGAAATGATGCCCCACAACACGGGGTGAGATATATAAATATATCTCAGTAAACCAAGGGCCCTGGAGGTTTCTCCACCCCATGGCTCACTCAATGTGCAAATACAACATCATATAATATGCATGTAATACAATATCACCCATCAACTGGAGACAACCCGAGAACATCCACTCATGGATTCATGTTCAAGGACTCCATCATATAACTCCTGAGACAGTCCTGGCGCCTCTCCCATGGTTGAGAAGACTCCATGGCAATACCCAACCGGAACTCCTCATGAGCCCTATCCGGCGGACGTCCCCGTTTGGATCATCCTGGCGCCGCTCCCAGAGTCGACTCCATGGCACATTCCAACTGGCATTCCGTCACGAAATGATCCAGCGGATGTCCAAACTCCACACACGTCAACTGGCCAGTGACCAAACAATTTTCACAAAAATCAAGCAATATGCATACAAGCACACAATCACACAATGTCATAACCACATAATCCAACCACAACCATCCACTAGGTGTGGTGGAGCACACAAGGGCTAAACCCCAGTTCCAATGGTTACCTCAATACCGAGCCAATGCTCCAAACGTAAGCTCCAAGCTTACCCGCTTCCAAAGCGTCCATAAGAGGCAACCTAGATAATCCACAACATGATTATCAATCCATTTCCAATCAAACATTAAATCTCAAATAATCATTCATTTTACTTCAATCTCTTTTATAGATCAATTTACCAATTATGTCATGAATCACACATTCTTTCTTCTCATTCCATTTTACCACACTATCCTATCATCCAATTAAACCTCATTTTCAATCATTCAACATCCACTACATCATTTTTATATCATTTTACCTCAATTTTCATCATAATTCGGATTCCTCCAACAAGGTATGCCCCAAGGCTTTTCAATTCATTTTAACACTCATACTAATCATGTAATCATATTATCAACCTATACCAATGGTCCACCATTCAATTATTCAATTACATCACTTACCCATTTTCATGAAATCTTCACAATTTTTCCTAAGTTAAAAACCTAACTTTTTCACCAAAAATTAACATAGCATTTCTAGCTTTCATGCATCATTCTAAGGCATTTTCATCTAATAGCATTTTTCCATTTGAGCTCTCTATCATCACACATCTAGAATCAAAGATTCAAAGCATAATTTCTAGATCTACAAAATCAACCACAAAAGTACCACAAATATACTTACCATCTAGTGTAGGAACACCACCAAGGCTCCATCAATCCAAAAGAGCTCCAAAAACTCCAAAAACTCCAAGAACACCTAAGGGTTCGAATCTGATTTTGCTCAAAAACGCAGCAAGGAGGTTGATTCAAGGCTTCTAAGTGTTACCAATGGATCTAGAAGGTTGTTTACAATAGATTTCAACACCAAAATCAAAGGATTTGGTGAAGAAATGAAGAATTGGTGAAGAGGAAGAGAAATGGCCATGTTCTTTGTAAATGGGAGGGGTTCACGGGTGAGGAAGAAGAAGAGGAGGAGAGAGGGCATGAGGGTGAGGGGAAAAGTGAGGGAACTTAAGTGGGTTTTGATCCCACGGGTCCCACACGCGATCTAACTTTAGTCCCGATAAAAATTCTGATCATATATTCTTAATCTACATATTTTTCCAGTCCATGTCATATTTTTCTTTCCTCAAAATATTGATAAAAATTTCACACTTATCGGTACACTCGTACCGCAGTATTTAATACTAAAAAAATCACTATTCATCAATTTTTCCCAAATTTGCCTATTCACTCAATTTTCCGCCCTGATTCCATTTCCAGCATTATTTTTGTCATATTAAATCTCTAACTCCATTTTTCATGCCTCGGTTTACGTTCTTTGACAAATTACCATTTTGCCCTTTTGCCCTTTTTGGCCATAATTTCTCTGATTTTCACTAAACCTTCCCTCTTAAACCCATATTCTATCACATAATTTCACATTTAATTTTCCGAGGTGTTATAGATGTCCTTTTGATCAATTTTGCATGTATTAATGTTCCTCATCTTTAGGTACTTGAGAATATGAGCAAGTTTTATGATAATGTTGTTACAGTGATAGCTGGAGTAATTGTCATTTCCCCAAACACTTGAGTATTGAGCGTTATTTGATTATCTGGGTGAGGGATGTGCAAATTAGATTCTAAATCTTTTCATAAAAGGCATTATTAAAAATTCTTCACATTGATTCAAGCATACTTAGTAAGATGATCTGTTGGCTGTACAGTGTTATGTTGGATTAATCTGTTTCCTGGATTTAGTCTTATACATTGCTAGGGACAGCAAAGTTCAAATCTGGGAATTATTTGATATGCGGTCAGCATATAGGAAATTACAAGGCAAAAAGAGGAAGAAAATGACTCAATCAATGCAAGAAAAGCAGAGAAAAAGAGTAAAAATATCCAAAGTCTGAATATCAAAGAAGATGAACAAAAGGAGGCAAAAACATATCAAAAAGACCTAAGTTCCCACGCTCTCAGCGCGGGAGTGGCGCTGAGAGCGCGAGAAGGCAAAAATGGACAGAAGGTCCCGCGCTCAGAGCGCGGGAGTGGCGCCCACAGCGCGAGAAGTAAAAAAGTGGCAGAAACTCCCACGCCCAGAGCGCGGGAGTGGCGCTCTGAGCGTGGGAGGCGCGAAAGTGAGAAGATTCAAAATTGCAAATTAGGTCAGAATCCCTCTTATAAAAGGAGACTCAACCTCTGAAGATCCGCATCTCAGAACACACATCACAAGACCTAGAGGAGGCGTTCTTCGTGTTCATCACTTTGTTCTTGTATTCTTCTTTATTTTCTTTTTCCAGTTTATGTTGAAATCAGATCAGCGATCATGATGTTGATTGGCTAGATCTATTTCTGTAGTCAGGGGCATGATCCCTTTGTAAACAATTGCTACAAGGATTGAATCATTCTATGTATTGAATTAATATATTTCATCTTTTTTCTTGAGCGTATTGATATTATTTCTATTAGATCTGATCAACCTAATAGGAAATGATATTCTGGGGATCAGGATTCACAATAGGGATGTTGGAATACTGATCCTGAAAGGAGATAAAGATGACTCTCCATGCATGTTCTAGGGATAGACTTGTATGGATTGCAGTCGTGGGATTTATCTACATAATGCTTATTTTCAGGCGGAATTACTAAGGGATTAGGGTTCCAATTGAAGTAAAGGGTTAGATCGCCAAGGGATTGGGATCTAACTAATTATTTCTAAAAGATGATAATTTGTCTGAGTTGTTAATTTCAATAGGTTTTATGAATCAATCCGAAGTAAAATTGGGAAACAATTGGTGAATGTACCCTGGCTACAGTCTTTCTCATCACTTTTTCTACAAAAACATCTCTTCATCTATTTTAAGTCTTTTTCAGAAAAATACAAAAACAAAGCTTTCACTTTTATTGTTATTTAATTTAAATTGCAATTATTTGTCAAACAACCAATCGATTTATCTAACTTAAGAGGACTGGTTATAGTAGTAATTGTTCATCAATCCCTGTGGAGACGATACTTTCTTATCACTTTATTATTTGGAACGATCGGTACACTTGCCGAGTTCGCAACACTATCCCACTTCCATTCAGGAATCTCCAGAGGTTGGAGGAGTCCCGAAGGTTTCTGATGTTCATGTAAGTAAACTGGCCTTTGAAGGCCGATGCATGTAAGGTGTAAAACAGAAATTTTACTGCGGAACATACATGCACACATAGGTTCATGCTTTAAGACAGCATGATGTTACCTTGTTTTGGCCTGATCAGTCAGGGAGATGAGATGTCAGGCTTGAAGGGTTCAAACCCACTAATGGTGATCCACACCACCGTTCGTCAATGATGCAAGAACCCTTTCTTGAAAGCCACCAGATGAACACCACAATGAGGCTTGCTATGCGCACAAGTGGTGAAGGTGGAGGCTAGGTATTCTGTTTGGAAAGGTGTAGTGAGCTACCCTACAGAATGGTGCATAGATGGAGGAGAGTTGGCTAGGTTTTTCACAAAACCCTAAGGTGAGGAACAAGTCATATTTATGCGCACCCTTGGAGAGGAGGAGGGAATTCAATCATTCAAAATGAAAAACAAACTTTCAAACTTCTTTGAAAGTTGCGCATGGAACAGTGTTATAAGGTGGAGCTGTTGCAAAACTAACTTTGCCAACAACCTCCAATCTTATCCACATGATATTAAATTCAAAATAATTTAAACTTAAATTCATAAACTATCATATAGTATATAGTTCTCATGCGCATAATTCAGCCCTAGAAAGGGTCCAAATACATTGAGTAGTTGCATTCAAAATTTGAATCAACTCACCCACTGATTCCCTCAACCACCAAATCTGAATGGAGGTTTGTTTTAAGTGATAAGATAACACTCTTATCACCTAAAAGTTGTGCACCAAACAGCCAAGGGAGAGCCTCCAAAGATGCTTCTTCATCCAAGGAATATGCTCCAATAAGATCCTGTCTTATCCTTTTGTTATGAAACAACTTTTCAAAACCAATTCAAATTCGAATTCAAACACTTGAATTCAAACGTTCAAACATTCAAATTCCAAATTCAAAATTCAAATTCAAATTCAAATTTCAAAATTCAAAATTCAAATTTCAAATTTCAAATTCAAAATTCGAATTTCGAAATTCTAATTCTAAATTCAAATTTCAAAATTCAAATTTCAAATTCAAAATTCGAAATTCAAATATTTGATTATTAATTTAACTAATTAAATTAATTAGTAATGGCTTGGACTATCCAAGCCCATTACTAAACTCCATGCACCACCCACCCATTTAGGTGGGCTTCCAAACAGCTTCTTGGGCTAATAACATTATTAGGCCCAATACCTTTAAAGCTAGTCCATCATGACTACAAGGTGTTAGTGTGTGACCCATTAGGTCCAACTTAGCTACTGACATAACTGGGCTTGGGCCCAACAAGCCCACAACCCAATTAATGACAACACAGAGCACTAGCAATGCTTTGTTGCCCCAGAACTAGTCAGATTAATGACTTGATCAACCTATTGCACATATTTGGTTACCGTATGTATTTCCCTTCGTCTCGGTTATCTTCCCATTAACCTAGGGTAAGGAAATGTATCAACCCCTGCGGTTTAGGGTAAGCTTTATTCGAAATAGGGAATCTTCAATTTACTGACTCTAAAGGTAGATCATCTCATGATCTCTTTTACTATGCATAGATTCCCGAGTCCCTGTAAATGTCATCCCGATTTCTCCGGTTTACAGATAACCTAATCTCTCACAGAGATTTGACGAATTCCTTCAGCTTATTACCCTAGCCCTGTGCCCTTTAAGGACACGCCCAACAGTATACCTATGAGTCTCCATGTTTCAGGCAGACGAGGTATACAATCAAAACATCTTTCAAGAACACAGTCTAGGTAATAACTTCTGGTCTAAGGAAAGACATACCCAAACATAAAGAGATTACTCTAATGACACTATCTGTGAGATTTCCTCATAGAGTCTCTTTTTGGGTCTGTTCAGTGCGAGCTATACTCTTATAGGTCCACCCACGACTTTAGCTAAGATATCTCCATATCTGCAGCTCATGAGGTCTTTACCTTGTATCCATATACAAGTAGATAAGTCGTACTAGTCTTTACTCGAGATCACTGATCCCCAAACTCAGTGTCTCTAGACTAGGAACATATAATTAGGAATAGACATGCAATATCCTTGAATCCTCATGATCGTGATCTCATCACAGATACTCAAGAGATACCTGTTCTATTCCAAGGGGTTTATCCAGTTCATTCATATAATATTAACAGTAATATCGAGACACAATATGAAACTGAATAAATAGTGCTTACATTTATTTGTGACAAACAAAGTTCTACATCTAGTGTCCTTTATTTAATCAAAAGATTGTCTCTAGGACACCCATATGCTAACAAGCTCCCACTTGGCCTAGAGCCAATCAGACCTAAGTCGTATGCCCAAAGCCTCATAATGACTATCATGTTTTCTCTGAGAAACAGCCTTTGTCAGAGAATCGGCCAGGTTATCGTCTGTGGGAACATAATCCATTTTTACATCATTCCTATCAATGATTTCTCTAATCAAATGATATCTGCGGAGCACGTGTTTAGATCTTTGATGAGACCTAGGTTCCTTTGACTACGCAATGGCTCTAGTGTTGTCGCAAAGCAACTGTATGGGCTCATCCACGCTTGGAACCACCCTTAGTTCATTTACGAACTTCTTGATCCACACTGCCTCCTTAGCTGCTTCTGAAGCAGCTATGTATTCAGCCTCTGTCGTTGAGTCTGCTGTTGTCTCCTGCTTGGAACTTTTCCAAGACACTGCCCCACCATTTAAGGTGAATACGAATCCTGACTGTGACTTGCAGTCATCTTTGTCACTCTGAAAGCTGGCATCAGTGAATCCTTTCACTGTTAACTCATTAACCCCACCATAGACCAGAAACGCATCCTTAGTTCTTCTTAAGTATTTAAGGATGGTTTTGACTGCCGTCCAGTGACCCTCTCCAGGGTCTGACTGGTATCTGCTCGTAATGCTTAAAGCATATGAGACATCTGGTCTCGTACATATCATGGCATACATGATGGATCCAATAGCCGAAGCGTATGGGATTCCACTCATGCGATCCTTCTCAGGCTGTGACTTAGGACACATAGCCCTTGATAGGTGTACCCCATGACTGACAGGAAGAAAACCCCTTTTCGACCCTTCCATGCTAAACCTCTTTAGCATCTTGTCAACGTACGTGGATTGAGATAAACCCAGCAGCCTCTTGGATCTATCTCTATAGATCTTTATACCGAGTATAAAGGCTGCCTCTCCCAAATCCTTCATGGTAAAGTTTTCTGAAAGCCACTCTTTCGTTATTTTTAATGTGGGGATGTCATTTCCTATTAGCAATATGTCATCTACATAGAGCACTAGGAAGACGACATTACTCCCACTAACCTTTCTGTAAACACAAGGTTCATCCTCGTTCTTGATAAAACCGTTACTCTTAACGACTTCATCAAAACGTATATTCCAACTCCTTGATGCTTGCTTTAGCCCATATATTGACCTTTGTAGTTTGCATACCATATGCTCCTGATCTTTGTTTTCAAAGCCTTCAGGTTGTGTCATGTACACTTCCTCCTTCAAGAACCCATTCAAGAAGGCGGTCTTGACATCCATTTGCCAAATTTCATAGTCGTGGTATGCTGCTATTGCAAGCATGATCCTAATAGATTTGATCATGGCAACTGGTGAAAAAGTTTCATCATAGTCAACTCCTTGTCTTTGACGATACCCTTTCGCCACCAACCTAGCTTTGTAGGTTTGAACGTTGCCATCTGCATCAGTCTTTCTTTTAAAGACCCATTTATTACCGATAGGAACTATTCCTTGCGGTTTAGGAACCAAGGTCCATACCTTGTTCTGATACATCGAATCCATTTTCAGATTCCATGGCTTCAAGCCATTTTGAGGAGTCAACATCTTTGACTGCCTCCTCGTAGTTACTTGGTTCATCATCCTCAACAGTTTGCTGATTCTCAATCACAAACCCGTACCTTTCAGGTGGATGGATGACCCTCGTAGATCTACGGAGTTGTGTGTTTACTTCTCCATTGGAGAACGTCGCCTGCGGAGCAGACTCGGGTTCCTCAATCTGTTCTTGTGGATCTTGCACTTCTTCAAGATCAATCTTACTCCCACTGCCTCCTTGAGAGATCAAATCCTTCTCAAGGAACTCAGCATTCTCTGACACAAACACTTTGTGTTCTTCCATGGAGTAGAAGTAGTATCCCTTAGTACCTTTAGGATACCCCGCAAATAGACATTTAGTACTCTTAGCACTAAGCTTGTCTGATGTCAACGCTTTGACATAAGCTGGCGATCCCCATACCCTGAGGTAACTCAGGTTGGGTCTCTTACCACTCCATATCTCATATGGTGTGGTCTGAACAGATTTAGACGGTACCCTATTTAGAAGGTATGCCGCTGTGTCTAAGGCATATCCCCAAAACGATTTTGGAAGTTGAGTCTCACTCATCATAGACCTAACCATGTCTAACAAGGTCCTGTTTCTCCTTTCGGAGACACCGTTTTGGTGTGGTGTGTAAGGAGCGGTAAATTGTGAGAGAATTCCATTTTCTCTCAGATAACCCTGAAACTCGTGGCTCAAATATTCACCACCACGATCTGATCGTAATGTCTTAATCATCTTGCCACGCTGTTTCTCCACTTCATTCCTAAACTCTTTGAACTTTTCAAAAGCTTCAGATTTATATCTCATTAGGTATATATACCCAAATCTTGATTTGTCATCTGTAAAGGTAATGAAATAAGAATATCCACCTCTAGCCTCAATAGACATTGGGCCACATACATCAGTATGAATGAGTTCTAATAACTCACTAGCCCTATGACTCTCAAGCCCTTTGGGCTTCTGTTGAATCATTTTCCCAGCTAGACAAGATTCACACTGTCCATAGGATTCCAAATCCATGGAGTCCAGGTATCCATCTCTATGCATCCTAGACAATCTTGTTTCATTTATGTGCCCTAGTCTACAGTGCCAAAGATAAGATTGATTATCCGTCCTAGGTCGTTTCACATCTATATTGAGCACTTCATTTCCCATTTCCAACACATACAATCCATTTATTAAAGAAGCAGTACCGTAAACCATATCATTCAAAATGATAGAAAAAGTACCATCCCTAATACTGAAAGTATATCCATCTTGTTCTAAACAAGAAATTGAAATAATGTTTCTAGAAATTTGCGGAACATAAAGACAATTATTCAAATGCAATAAAAGGCCCGTAGGCAAAATAAGGTCAGCATCTCCAACTGAATGAGCAGCAACTCTTGCTCCATTACCAACGCGGAGATCCACCTCGTTTCTATCCAATCTCCTTGGGCTCCTAAGTACCTGCAACATATTGCAGATATGAGAACCACATCCGGTATCCAATACCCATGAGGATGGATTAGCATAAGAATAATTTATCTCAATCATGAAAATACCTGAGGCAGAAGCATCACCATGCTTCTTGTCCTTCACATTGTTCAGGTAGTCTGGACAATTCCTCTTCCAGTGGCCTTTCTTGCCACAATGGAAGCACTCAGCATCACCTTTGTCCTTAGGTGCCTTCTTACCCTTCTTCTTGCCCTTCTTCTTCTTGGGTTTTCCTTTGGGCTTAAGGGGGTCACCTTTTGCAGGCTCCTTACCCTTTCCCTTGGCCTTGCTAGGCCCACCAATCAAAAGAGCCTGTGTCCTATCCTTCTTGATAGACACTTAAGCTGTTGTTAACATGCTTAGCAACTCAGGCAAGCTCACTTGCATCCCATGCATATTGTAATTCATGATAAATTGACTGAAGGAAGGTGGAAGTGAGGTGAGGACTAAGTCATTACTTAGCTCGGCATCCATGATGAAGCCTAGGTTTCCTAGCTTCTCAATCAGCCCGATCATCTTGAGAACATGGCTGGCAACAGACATGCTCTCAGTCATCCTACAAGAGAACAGTTCTCTTGAGGCCTCATACCTCTCATGCCTGCATTTAATATCATACAACTCCTTGAGATGTACGATAATAGAGGGAGCATCCATATGCTCATGCTGCTTTTGCAGTTCAGGCGACATGGATGCCAACATGATGCATACTGCCATCACATTGTCATCCAAGTGTTGTTGATGGGTTACGAAATCAAATTCCGCAAACCCTTCTTCCCCTTCCCGTGGAGCTACGGGTATTATAGCATCTAAAACGTAGGCAATCTTTTCGGCCCTTAGAACTATTCTTAGGTTCCGATACCAGTCCATAAAATTCGAACCGGTCAGTTTATTCGTATCGAGTATTGAACGCAGTGACAGTGGATTAGTCATACTATAAGCTGAAAAGGATGTAAAGATAGTTTTAGTTAATATACGGTTATGTAGTTAAAAGCAAATTATTAAAGACTTGAAATAATTTGCCCCTCCCGCTATTTTATCTAAGTCAATGACCCTTCCTTTTGACTTAGGGTTAATCTACTTTAGATTTTACCTTAGTGGGATTAAGAGTGCGATTATTTATTTTAACCTCCGTCTGAGACCGCAAGATTAATTTAAATAAAGGGTTGATCTTTATCAACAGTATCTCATACACTCTCTTAACATTAGGTTGACAACTCTTTGTCACTTAGTGGTGCATCTCATGCAACCAACCTAGCACCATTACCCTAAGCACATAAGCCCGGCTGTGCCTGCAACTTATGTCTTAGTTAAGCATTAAACCAGCACCCTAAGTGTCTTACACTTCAAACACTACTCTAGCCCAACGAAATAGTGGGTCCCAACTGAGTTGTGGAGCACCACTATGTAGAAGAGTTTTGAGTAGCATTGGTGGTGGGAGATAATCATATGCTTAATTATTTATTCCTTTTAAGGGTTCCTTTTATCTTGGGGTTAATTAGGTCCCATCAAACGCATATTGTAAGTTATTATGCTAGTCGTTACCTATGTCAAACATCTATCGGTATACACTAGTCGTTATTGGACAAACATAATAACCATACAAACGCGGTTTGCCCAATGTATGCATACTAGACGTTCTAATCATACATGCATATAAACAGTTTATATTGAGATAACCATGGTGCTCGCGCTTTTGTCCTTTTTGCTTCTTTAAGCAACGGCCGCTTGTCGTCTATACGCCACTAGCCTATTTCTCTAATTACAAATAATTAAAGAAACTCCATAACATTTTGGAGGAACAAAATTACAAAATTTAAATTACAAATACACTTGTAAATTAAAATGCGCGATTACACATAAATTTAAAATTCAAAAAAAAATTCAAATTCGGGCACCATGACCATCCCCTTCCTGTTTGTACCTGAAAAGTTCAAAACTTGCAAACACAAACATTATATTATCACATAACATTTTCACATGTATTTTGACATTTAACATTTAAACATCAAAATAACATCAAGATTCATAATCTTAAATTTCTCATTGGCCGAATTTAAAAACAATTTCAATTCAAATTTTGTTAATTCTTTCTCAAAGAAAACAAAATTAAACCATGCATTTAGCCATAAATCTCCACATGGCCGAATCATATAGGTGACTATATGATAAATTTTGTCACAAAATTTCATGCATATAAACATGACACAATTCATGGAGAAAAATAAGAAATCATTCAAGGCACTCTTAGTACCCTCCATGGCCGAATCTTCCCTTTCAAAAAGGGTGTTCCTTTTAAAACTTTCATAAAGAAAAAGAAACTAAACCATGATGCATAATGTTTTATGAACACAGAATCAAATTTTCATGTTCATAAAAACAAAAACTTTAACACTTTAAAGGATTTGTGATTCAAAATCCACATGCAGAATTTAAACTTTAACCCTTTAAAGATTTTTGACCGTGAAAGACTCTTTTCACAAACAAGGTACCATCACCCGTCGATGGTAAAGCAACCGGGCTTTGATACCACTTGTAAGTAAACTGGCCTTTGAAGGCCGATGCATGTAAGGTGTAAAACAAAAATTTTACTGCGGAACATACATGCACACATAGGTTCATGCTTTAAGACAGCATGATGTTACCTTGTTTTGGCCTGATCAGTCAGGGAGATGAGATGTCAGGCTTGAAGGGTTCAAACCCTCTAATGGTGATCCACACCATCGTTCGTCAATGATGCAAGAACCCTTTCTTGAAAGCCACCAGATGAACACCACAATGAGGCTTGCTATGCGCACAAGTGGTGAAGGTGGAGGCTAGGTATTCTGTTTGGAAAGGTGTAGTGAGCTACCCTACAGAATGGTGCATAGATGGAGGAGAGTTGGCTAGGTTTTTCACAAAACCCTAAGGTGAGGAACAAGTCATGTTTATGCGCACACTTGGAGAGGAGGAGGGATTTCAATTCATTCAAAATGAAAAACAAACTTTCAAATTGCTTTGAAATTTGCGCATAGAACAGTGTGATAAGTTGGAGCTGTTGCAAAACTAACTTTGCCAACAACCTCCAATCTTATCCACATGAATTTAAATTCAAATTAATTTAAACTTAAATTCATAAACTATCATATAGTATATAGTTCTCATGCGCATAATTCAGCCCTAGAAAGGGTCCAAATATATTGAGTAGTTGCATTCAAAATTTGAATCAACTCACCCACTGATTCCCTCAACCACCAAATCTGAATGGAGGTTTGTTTTAAGTGATAAGATGACATTCTTATCACCTAAAACTTGTGCACCAAACAGCCAAGGAAGTGCCTCCAAAGATGCTTCTGCATCCAAGGAATATGCTCCAATAAGATCCTGTCTTATCCTTTTGTTATGAAACAACTTTTCAAAACCAATTCAAATTCGAATTCAAACACTTGAATTCAAACGTTCAAATTCAAAATTTCAAATTCAAAATTCGAAATTCAAATCCAAATTCAAATTTCAAAATTCAAATTTCAAATTTCAAATTCAAAATTCGAATTTCGAAATTCAAATTCAAATTCTAAATTCAAATTTCAAAATTCAAATTTCAAATTCAAAATTCGAAATTCAAATATTTGATTATTAATTTAACTAATTAAATTAATTAGTAATGGCTTGGACTATCCAAGCCCATTACTAAACTCCATGCAACACCCACCCATTTAGGTGGGCTTCCAAACAGCTTCTTGGGCTAACAACCACTATTAGGCCCAATACCTTTAAAGCTAGTCCATCATGACTACAAGGTGTTAGTGTGTGACCCATTAGGTCCAACTTAGCTTCTGACATAACTGGGCTTGGGCCCAACAAGCCCACAACCCAATTAATGACAACACAGAGCACTAGCAATGCTTTGTTGCCCCAGAACTAGTCAGATTAATGACTTGATCAACCTATTGCACATATTTGGTTACCGTATGTATTTCCCTTCGTCTCGGTTATCTTCCCATTAACCTAGGGTAAGGAAATGTATCAACCCCTGCGGTTTAGGGTAAGCTTTATTCGAAATAGGGAATCTTCAATTTACTGACTCTAAAGGCAGATCATCTCATGATCTCTTTTACTATGCATAGATTCCCGAGTCCCTGTAAATGTCATCCCGATTTCTCCGGTTTACAGATAACCTAACCTCTCACAGAGATTTGACGAATTCCTTCAGCTTATTACCCTAGCCCTGTGCCCTTTAAGGACACGCCCAACAGTATACCTATGAGTCTCCATGTTTCAGGCAGACGAGGCATACAATCAAAACATGCCTTCAAGAACACAGTCTAGGTAATAACTTCTGGTCTAAGGAAAGACATACCCAAACATAAAGAGATTACTCTAATGACACTATCTGTGAGATTTCCTCATAGAGTCTCTTTTGGGTCTGTTCAGTGCGAGCTATACTCTTATAGGTCCACCCACGACTTTAGCTAAGATATCTCCATACCTGCAGCTCATGAGGTCTTTACCTTGTATCCATATACAAGTAGATAAGTCGTACTAGTCTTTACTCGAGATCACTGATCCCCAAACTCAGTGTCTCTAGACTAGGAACATATAATTAGGAATAGACATGCAATATTCTTGAATCCTCATGATCGTGATCTCATCACAGATACTCAAGAGATACCTGTTCTATTCCAAGGGGTTTATCCAGTTCGTTCATATAATATTAACAGTAATATCGAGACACAATATGAAACTGAATAAATAGTGCTTTCATTTATTTGCGACAAACAAAGTTCTACATCTAGTGTCCTTTATTTAATCAAAAGATTGTCTCTAGGACACCCATATGCTAACATTATGATCGCTAAACACATCAAAATGTGATCCGTACAAATAATGCCTCTAGATTTTTAGTGCGAACACTATGGCTGCCAACTCCAGATCATGCGTCGGATAATTTTCTTCATGCGATTTTAATTGCCGAGAGGCATAAGCTACAACCATTCGGTCCTGCATTAACACGCATCCAAGTCCTTTCAAGGACGCATCACAGTATACTTCAAACTTTCTAGTTGGATCTGGAATGGTAAGTAACACATCAAACTGTGAACAAATAATGTCTCCAGATTTTTAGTGCGAAAACTATGGCTGCCAACTCCAGATCATGCGTCGGATAATTTTCTTCATGCGGTTTTAACTGACGAGAGGCATCGGGGCACTCGTAAATCTAATCTTCAGCTCCAAGAAATATTCTTCACAATCTTCGGTCCACTCAAAAGGCACGTCCTTCCGAGTGAGACGGGTGAGAGGCTGTACTAACGCGAGAAATTCTGGATAAACCTTCGATAATAGCCTGCTAGACCAAGAAACTCCGTACTTCAGTGACGGTCCTGGGTCGTTCCCAATTCATTACTGCTTCAACCTTGCTGGGATCCACCGCGATACCTTCTGCTGAAATTACGTGGCCCAGAAACTGGACTTCACTAAGCCAGAATTCACACTTAGACCACTTTGCATACAACTCTTTTTCCTTAAGGATTTGTAAAATAATCCTCAAGTGTTCTGCGTGCAGTTCTTCATTGAGGGAATAAATCAGAATGTCATCGATGAACACAATAACAAACTGATCCAGAAACGGGTGAAAGGTGCGGTTCATATAATCCATGAATACCGCTGGCGCATTTGTAAGTCCGAACGGAATCACCTGATATTCGTAATGCCCATAACGAGTTCTGAAAGATGTTTTCGGAATATCCTCCGATTTGACCCGGACTTGATGGTATCCCGATCTTAAATCTATTTTTGAAAAGACTCTGGCACCTCTCAGCTGGTCCATCAAATCATCTATTCTCGGAAGCGGATACTTGTTCTTCACAGTTACTTTGTTCAGCTGACGATAATCTACACACAGACGTAGACTGTCATCCTTCTTCTTGATCAGGATCGCTGGAGCACCCCATGGGGAAGTACTGGGTCTAATGAATTCTTTTGCCAACAACTCTTCTATTTGCTTCTTCAACTCCCGAAGTTCTAAAGGTGCCATACGATACGGAGCAATGGAAATAGGTCCAACTCCGGGAATAAGTTCAATGGGAAATTCAATTTCCCGATGAGGAGGTAATCGAGGGATTTCATCTGGGAACACCTCCTCGAACTCATTAACAACAGGAACATTCTGAATTGGTTTGTCAACTGGAGTCTCAGACTCAATCAACAACAGATATCCTGCAGCTCCCTGAAGGAGCTCCTTTCTAACTTGTAACAAGGAAATAATGGAAAAGGACTGAAAATTACCATCTCTTGGAGGAACAATGACCTTCCCAGCTTGACAGTCCAACGTTATCCCGTTCTTTGCCAACCAGTCCATACTGATAATCACATCAAAATTGAATACCGGTAGAACCACTAAATCAACGGTGTAAGTGTTTCCTCAAATTGAAAAATAACACCACTGCAGATTTCTGAGGCCGTACAAGATCCTCCAGTAGGAGTATTGATATTTATCACGTAGGGTAACAGAGCCGTGGTAATGCCTATTCTCATAGCAACGTGCTTGGCCATAAAAGAACCTGATGCTCCAGAATCAAAAATAACAGAAATAGCATATCCATTCAAAATTACATTACCTCGAATCAGGTTGGGATACTTCTGAGCCTCGTTTGCATCCAGGGTGAACACCCGAGCCTGAGTAGGATTACGGTTCGGATTCTGTGGACAATCAGAAAGGAAGTGTCCTGACTGACCACACCCATAGCACAAGTTGTTTCCACGTCGGCAAACTCCAGTGTGATTCTTCCCGCAAGTAGGACAAGCATAAGAACTCTGTCGTCCAGCAGATGGTTGACTATGAGCATTATTTCTTTTGAAGTTTCCAGTCTGATCTTGTAACTGCGGACCCTTGCCTCTACCCATTCCGTTAATCTTTTTGAAAAATCGGCCCACTTTGCTTCCTCCCTGAGATTGCACTGGCTGCTTATTCAGATTCTTTGCTTCGTTGATGATTCCTTCCGCCTGTCGACTCTGATTAATTACTTCAGGAAGAGTGCGATTAGCTGTAGACAGCATGAGCTTTCGGATCTCCGGGCGCAATCCACTTTCAAATTTCTCCACTTGCCATTCCTCGTCATAGATGTTTCGATCAAAGTTGGCATATTCCATCAACTGCGCAAATTCGGCAATGTACTCATTGACAATTATGTTGTCCTGCCTTAGTGACAGCAACTCAGTATGCTTATTCTTCTCATAGCTTTCGGAAAATACTTGTCCAGGAAAACCCTTCTGAAAACGGCCCAAGTCAGATCAACATCTTGAGCTCGCAGCAGAGCTTTCGCAACGGTCCACCAAGTTAGAGCTTCTCCTATCAGCTGTTATGAAGCATAATCAGTTTTCTGTGCCTCTGGACATCCCATACGTTCAAATATATGCTCGATCATCTGCAGCCATCTTGCTGCAGCCTCCGGATTGTCCCCACCCTCAAAAGTAGGTGGCTGAAGATTGCGGAAGTCTTTCAACCTTCGTCGGGCAAGTTCCTCAGCATTGACGTTCAGCGGGGGCTGGTTCGGGTTCTGTTGCCGATATTCTCGCCACTCCTGACTCATGTTTTGGACAAAAGTGGCCAGTCCACCGACAGTAGTGATAAAGTCCTCTTCTGCATTGCTTGGCCTTCCCCGAGTAGAACCGCGATTACCTGCCATGATTCTGCACTCACAATATCACGAAATGAGCTGATCAGACTCACTGCAAGGTATTTATGACAGCAATCCCAAGTAAGTACTCGAGTTCAAATCGGGTAGGTTAACAATGCATCTGTCCCTTATCACAGAATAATTCTAATAATCTAACTATTTAAGCTAATATATCTCTAACAATTTAAATAATTTATCACACAGCAAGCCACAAATATTTACAGTCAATCACAGTCATTAAGCAAGCAACAAATAATTCACTCAAAAACAGATACCAAGAATCGAAACTGCTTTGATACCAATTAGTGTAACACCCACTCTTGTATGCATCCAAAAGGGGTGTTTGCTAAATTGTATTAGAGTCGCAGCGGTAAAGAACTTAAATAAAAAAAAAATTATCAAATGAGATTTCGAGCAAATTAAGGCTTATCACTTTCAAACTTTTAGATTTGATTCTTATTTAAATAACTTAGGGTGAAATGAAATCGATTATCAAACAGAGGTAATTTCAAGGATAAAACTGCTTGCTGAATTTTCTAAACTTTTCAGAAAACCTTGATGTCTTATAAAATCTGTATAAAATCGAATTCAACAACTAAAAAAAATATTCAATGCTACGGAGAAACTAGACATCCGGGGCGTCGCGTACATATAAATTATACGCGATTCGGAGGTGAATAGCCCCACGAAACCGAACTCGCAAGGTGCTCGCGAATTCAGTCTATTTTCTGGAAAACCTGCTGTCTTGCGAAAATCTTAATAATTCGTACAAATATCGTTTGAACATAAATTCTGCATAATCTCAAAGTATATTTCTGGGGCTTCGCGTGCATATAAATTATGCCTCATTTGAAGGTCCGTAGCCCCAGAACGATAACGTTCAAGTTGCTCCCAAAAATCAGTTTTCAACATAACCACAGCCATTCAATTAGCAGTTCAGAATTTTATTTTCACCAAAACCTTTTCAGAATTTTTCCCAAATTACTAAAGAGTCATCAAAGTCTAAAATCCAACAATAATTCAACTCCTTAACTTAGTACAGTCATCCAAACAAGTAAATCAGTAACATCCAAGGTCCAACCAATAACACATACAACAACACGTATAGGAAATGTCCTTAAAATCAAGTCTTCATATGCTCTTCCGTCCTCCTGCCATTTTATCAAAATAGCAGCCCCAAAGGGGTGAGAAAAATATCCCAGTAGAGTGATGACAAAACCAGAATGCAAAAGCATTTGCTAGATACAGAAATAATTAACGTAAACAAGCTTAAATATACATATACATATGCTGCCAAGATAACTAGTCAAGATGCGTATATAACGCCAAGAGTACGTTCATAGCACTATGGTGCACGTACTATCAAGCACAGTGGAGTTCCCTTAGTGACTCCTCAAGAGGGTTCCAACTGCGACCTATGCGGACTGAAGCCAACTGTCCCAAGACCCTGGTACCGTAGGGAATGCCTACATGATGCGTGCTCAAACGTATGCATAGTTTTCAAAAATAATTTTGATTGCAACATGGAATTTATGCATGAATGTTATGTCTTGTGTCACACACAGCATACAAGAAAAAACTTCATGAATGCACATGTATGTCTAGATAATATTCAAGATTTAACATTTAATATCTCAAGGCTGCAGCATATATAAAACAAGAAATTCAAGACTTCAAGACGAGCAGATTTCAAATATATACATAATACCAAAATACGGAGCTACGGTCAAGCTTCGTGCTCCAACTAGCAAGCAAGAAGGTAGTGTCACCACACACTTACCTCAAACGTCACAAGTATTTTACCGGGCAGCAGCGTATATCCAAAGTTTCAAGGGTCTTACGCACCTAATATACAAGTGCCACAAATCAAAATACATCCCAAACGATTCCTAAAAACTACCAACAAGTTTTCCAAGTTTAAATGGTTCATGGACTCCATTCGGCCATCCAGGATCTTTCCCCAACAACATACTGACTTCGAATTAATTTTTACCAACATTTAACAATGACTAATTAAGCCCAAACAGAATCGGTTTCAATACTACAATTACTCAAAATTTAATTCATAAGATTCCTATTTATCTAGTCATACAATGCGCTAAAGAGGGACCTCTTAATCATGCTATGCCTTTAATTTAAATGGAGCTTAGGACACCTCTAGACTCACTAAAACAGAATTGATTTCATATAACCAAACATCAAGGATAATTTATTTCAAAACTCAACTATTCTCTCTAAGGTGCGCTACAAGTGGGGGTTCTAAACATGCTGCTCTTAACATTATGATTCATAAAAATTTAGAGATATACCAAGTCACCCCAAATAGCCCATAACTTAATTACACAATTGTTTCTAAGTTATTATCTTTACGTATTCTGGCTGCGACCCCTAGAGACTCAATATGACAGAAATAAAATGGCTGAATAAAAATAAAAGACCACTTCTTATCAAGCTTCACGGTTTGAGTTAGAGAAAGAAAAAGAGAAGAGAAGATTTGGTGCCTGATAAGTTCATGATTTGTGACTTAGAACATGTGTGTAGATATTAAAATGTTAATTAAATGGATATCTTTTACCAAATATAAACCCCAAATATTACATGAAAATGAAAGATTCTGAGTTTAAGTGCTAATGGGCTGATTGTGTATTTTGCAGGCCCAAATTATTAATTTTGTTCAAGAAAAAGAAAGAAAAAAAAAACATAAGAAAGATGTGGATACAAACTTAGCCCAAATAAACAGCAGGAAGTATAAACAAGTGGGCTGGGTCGGTTTTTAAGCATGTGAGAAGCCCAAAAAGAATTGAGCCTATTCCCAAATAACCTAAGGAGGCATTCGGCTGAGTCTGATGCATCTTTGTCATTCTTCTCATCACTCGTGCCCTAACCCACAGCCGCTCCATAGCCATTCCTTTCTCTCACAGCCACAGCTCTCCACTGAACCCATTCTTCTTAACCATCCGTAAAAAAAAAACCCTTGTTCTAGTAACCGGTTCACTTGACCATCGTTCTAGAAGCTCATCTCTAACAGAATAGTGACGTGGAGGTCAGTACAATCGTGGAAAGAGAAGTTGTTGGGTGAATCCCTTGTGAAATCGTGGAGCTAAAAGTTGGTTGAGGGACCTGCAGCAAGGAAGCAATACGTGGAGGTTGCAAGGAGAGGGCCCACAACCCATGCATGTGCGAAGGAGAGTGCTATAAATAGTAGAAGAACAGTGAATGTGAGGATCGATCTTTTTCTGCATTTATCGTTTTTTGAGTTTTCCATAAACGTTTCATTTTGTTCTTTTCTTTTTACTTTCTGTAATGAATACTGTTGGTGCAGCAGTGAGGTTGTCCGGTTGTTAGGACTCTAGTTGCACCTTTGATTCCTGCGTTTTCTAGTTTTAATTTGAATATTTAGTTGTAGTGTTTAGCTTAACCCTTATGGGTATGAGCTAATTTCATTAAGGTTGGGTGTAGGTACCCGAACCACAGTCTTGAATGTGTGTAAATCTCAGTTGCTTAATATTGTTTTTCGTTTTGTTCAACGTTGTGTTAAATTTCACTTATCCTATTTTTGAGGCCTGATTATAGGATAATATTCCAGGATTTAGTCATTGAGAAATGACTAAAGCCAAAACTATGTTGGACACATGGACTTGAGGGTGAAAATTCTCAAGGGATGTTACTCAGAGATGAGAACAGCCTCCATGATGTGTTGATTGGATTTAATGTTCATTCCTTCTTTTAGCACAGAGATGTGTGAATTGATGGTAAATGATAATAATGTTTTTAAGAGATTAAAAGCAGCAAGAGAGGGTTCAACACGTGGGAATTGATCTTAAGAAACTATTTTAGCATTCATTTGAAGGCTGTGGGGAAGGGGGACTGAACTCAACCTATTTTTCTTCATAAATTTTTCTATACCTTCAGCAGCATTTTCAATCACCATAACCTTCTTTAATTTCTAGATACTAATTCCTTTATATAAAAAGAAAAATTGTTGGCTTTTAAATCTGTTTCTGTTTATAACTAAACTCCCAAATCATGTTCTTTAATTCGATTTTATTTTTAAAATTGTGTGCTGATTTACAATCATTAATTAGTTAAGTTAGAAAATTGCAAAAGATCCTTGAGGGAACGATATTTGGGACTCATAAAAGCCATATCTTACTTGTTGTCGCGTATGCTTGCGCGTGTAATTGCACATTGTAGTAAATTACCAACAAGTTTTTGGCGCCGTTGCCGGGGATTCTAAGTATTTTTCTGATCAATTTTCTATTGGTGATTGCCATTTCAGCATAATTTCTGTTTGCCGTTTTTAGTCATTTGGATTCTTATTTAGTAGTTGTTTCTATTGTTTCCTTGATTCTGTTTGTGGTAGTTCCTGCTTATTACATCTGTTTGATCATAAACTGCTTGGGACTTTTCTGTTTGCAGGTTCTTGTTTGTTTGTTTGCTTGTTTGTTTTTCTTTTTAGTTTGAAAAGGGTGCATGAGTGCAACTCCACACCCTTTCTTAGTGGCATTTGACCCTGAACCAGAGAGAACTTTTAGGCTTAGGAGAAGAGCCCAGAGAGCTAATAGGAACATTCCAAACCCTGAGTTTGAAGAAATGGAAAATGAAGGAGAGGGAAATGAGGAAGGACCTGAGAGGATCCAGAATCAGCTCATAAATGACAATGATAGGTCCATGATGGACTTTATCATACCAGTCTTAGATGAATTAAATCCTAGTATTGCCCAACCTATCAATGGAATGCCCTTTAAGCTTGAACCCGTAATGTTCACTATGCTTCAAAATATGGGGCAATTCCATGGACATTTGATGGATGATCCACACAAGCACCTTAGGAATTTCCTAGAGGTGGCTAACACTTTTAGGATTCCAAATGTCTCAGATGATGTGCTGAGATTGAAGCTTTTCCCTCACTCTTTGGTTGATAAAGCCAAAGAGTGGTTGAACTCCCTTCCATCCAATTCCATAACAGATTGGCATTCTCTGGCTGAAAAATTCATTATGAAATTTTTCCCTTCTAATAAAATAGTGCAAATCAGATGTGACATCACCAATTTCATGCAAAAAGATGGTGAGACCCTTGTAGATGTCTGGGAAAGATTTAAAATCCTTCTTAAGCAATGTCCTAACCATGGCTTGCCACCTTGGGCAGTGTTGCAAACTTTTTACAACAGCCTAAATACCCAAAAGAGAGCCTTAGCAAATTCTGCTGCTAATGGCATGTTTATGTCAATGTCCTTTAACCAAGCCCATGAGTTATTGGAACAAATGACTCAAAATTATGCTCAATGGCCTGAGGATAGAAATCAGTCAAGAAGAGTAGCTGGTTTACATGAGCTTGATACTGTAACTGTTCTTTCAGCCAAATTTGATGCACTAACAACTTTAGTGAAAAATCAAGGTCAAGCCATTGAGGCAAGATTGTCTCAACCTCAAAGCCCAGTACCCCAAGTTAATGCAGTGAACACAGGAGAAACGTGTGTTTTTTGTGGAGGGCTTCACATGTTTGAAAACTGCCCATCCAATCCTGAATCTATATATTATGTGGGAAACCAAAATGGGAACCAAAATAGGAACCAAAATAATTTTTCTAACAATTTTAATCAAAATTGGAGGCAGAACCAGCAGCCTCAATACTTTCAAGGGCAAGGACAGCAAGCTGGGCCCTCTAATGCTCCACCCAGACCACCCTTTCCCCAACAAAATTTCCAACAAATGCACAGGCCATCTCCTGCTCAAACCTCTGTCCCATTCCCTCAATCCCAAACTGGTGAAACCATTCCTTCTTCAACCTCTTCCCTGGAAGCTTTATTAAGGGAATACTTAGCAAAAAATGAAACTAAGCAAAACAGCTTGGAAGCTGTAGTGCAAAGTATTCCTGCATCTTTGAGGAATTTAGAGTCTCAATTAGGTCATTTAGCAAATACTCTGAATGGCAGACCTCTTGGTGCTTTGCCTAGTAACACTGAAGAGCCTAAGAAAAACAAGGAACAATGTCTCAGGATAGAACTTAGGAATGGTAAATCTGTAAATCAACCAGAAGCTGTGGTTAGGCCTTCCACATTAAAAAAAAGAGAAGCTGAAAAATCTCAGAGAAAGAAAGAATTGACTTCTGAAACTGTTCACCCACATGATGCCCAGGACAGTTCTCAAGGAACTGCACCTATTGATCCTGTACCTAGTCTGTTTGAACCAGTGATTCAGACTCAACCTGAACCATCTTTAGGGGATATTCTAATAGAAAAATCTGTTCAGCAGGATCAAGCACCTAAGCCAATTGTGGAAACTCCAGTTACCTCAAAAAGACCTCCACCACCTTTTCCTCAAAGGTTACAAAAACAGAAGCAAGACACTCAGTTTAGGAAATTTCTAGACCTCCTGAAACAGTTGCATGTCAACATTCCATTTGTGGATGCATTAGAACAAATGCCCACTTATGTGAAATTTATGAAAGAAATTCTTTCACGAAAAAGGAGACTAGAAGAGTTTGAGACTGTTGCTCTTACACAAGAGAGCAGTCAATATCTGCTTAGCAAGATACCTCCTAAACTAGGAGACCCTGGAAGTTTTACAATTCCATGTACCATAGGAGATCATTACATAGGCAGGGCATTGTGTGATTTAGGTGCTAGTATCAATTTGATGCCTTTGAGTGTGTACAAAAAGTTGAAGGTAGGAGAACCTAATCCCACCACTGTCACTTTACAGTTGGCTGATAGGTCTCTAGTTTATCCTGAAGGAAAAATTGAGAATGTCTTGGTAAAGGTAGATAAATTCATTCTACCTGCTGACTTTATTATTTTGGATTATGAGGAAGACCGAGAGGTTCCAATTATTTTGGGAAGGGCTTTCTTAGCCACTGGTGGGGCTGTTATAGATGTTAAAGAGGGAGAATTAGCAATGAATGTGAATGGAGAGCAAGTTAAATTCAATATCCTGAAGGCCATGAAATATCCAAGGGATATTGAGGATTGTGCAAGGATGGACATCATTGACTATGTAGTCAAAGATAAATTCATACAGGAGTCTACCTTAGACTTTACAAGAAATTCTGGTTTTGAAGATCTAGAAATCAGTCAAGATGATTCAGAGGAAGTGGTTAAGTGGTTAAATTCTAGAACTGATGTGGTTTGGAAGAATAAAATTTTTGAGTCTTTAGAACTTGCCAAGAGAGGGTTAAAGATTCCCAAACCCTCAATTGAAGAACCACCTGTGTTAGAGCTCAAGCCTCTGCCTAATCATCTTAGGTATGCTTATTTAGGAGAAAAAGACACTTTGCCTGTTATAGTTTCCAACCTGCTCACTGTTTCTGAGGAAGAGCAACTATTGGCTGTGTTGAAAAACTTTAAGAAAGCTATAGGTTGGTCTTTAGCAGACATAAAAGGCATTAATCCTTCTTATTGTATGCATAAAATCCTTTTCACTGACCCAACCAGCAGTTCCAGAGAACAACAAAGGAGGCTTAACCCAATTATGAAGGAGGTTGTTAAAAAAGAGATCATTAAGTGGCTGGATGCTGGGATCATATATCCCGTTTCTGACAGTAATTGGGTCAGCCCAGTGCAATGTGTTCCTAAAAAGGGTGGAATCACTGTTGTAGAAAATGAAAAAAAAGAATTAATACCCACTAGGACTGTTACTGGCTGGAGGATCTGTATGGATTACAGAAAACTCAACAAAGCCACTAGAAAGGACCATTTTCCCTTGCCTTTTATAGACCAAATGCTGGATAGATTGGCTGGTAAAGAGTATTACTGTTTTCTAGATGGCTATTCAGGTTACAATCAAATAGCCTTGGCTCCTGAGGATCAGCCAAAGACTACATTTACCTGCCCCTATGGCATTTTTGCCTTTAGGAGAATGCCCTTTGGGCTGTGCAATGCACCAGCCACCTTTCAAAGGTGCATGATGGCCATTTTTACTGATATGATAGAACAATTTGTAGAAGTTTTCATGGATGATTTCAGTGTATTTGGGGATTCGTATGAGGAGTGCCTCATCAATTTGGGAAAAGTTCTTGAGAGATGTGAAGAGACAAATCTTGTCTTAAATTGGGAAAAGTGCCATTTTATGGTAAAGGAAGGTATTGTGTAAGGGCATAGGATCTCCAAAGCTGGATTAGAGGTTGATAAAGCCAAAATAGACCAAATTGAGAAATTACCACCCCCTGTTAACATTAAAGGGATAAGGTCTTTCCTTGGACATGCTGGATTCTATAGGAGGTTCATCAAAGATTTTTCAAAAATTTCTAAACCTCTTAGTCATCTATTGGAAATCAACACTCCTTTTCATTTTGATGAGGCTTGTTTAAAAGCTTTCGAGGAGCTAAAACAGAAATTGATTTCTGCTCCCATCATCATAGCTCCTGACTGGTCACTGCCTTTTGAGTTAATGTGTGATGCTAGTGACTGGGCAATAGGAGCTGTTTTAGGACAAAGAAAAAATAGAGTTTTCCACTCTATTTATTATGCCAGCCGTACCTTAAATGGAGCCCAGTTGAACTATACAGTAACTGAAAAGGAATTGTTAGCTGTAGTGTTTGCCTTTGACAAATTCAGATCTTACCTGGTAGGCACCAAGGTCACTGTGTATACTGACCATTCTGCCATAAAGTATTTGGTGGAAAAGAAAGATTCCAAACCTAGATTAATTAGGTGGGTCCTTCTCCTTCAAGAGTTTGATATGGAGATTAAAGATAGGAAAGGGACTGAAAATCAAGTGGCTGATCACTTGTCTAGGCTTAATGAAGGACAAACTGACAAGTTGAAAGTTGAGCAAGCTATTAGGGAGACTTTTCCTGATGAGCAGCTATTTGTAGTAGCCACAAAAACAACCCCATGGTATGCTGATTTGGCTAACTATTTAGTTAGTGGGGTGTTGCCTAAAGAGTTGAGTTACCAACAAAGGAAAAAGCTAGTGCATGAGAGTAGGTTTTATCTGTGGGATGAACCTTACATGTTTAAAAAATGTGTTGATCAAATCATTAGGAGATGTGTAATGGAGGAAGAAAAGGAAGAAATTTTACAGCAGTGCCATGATTCACCATATGGTGGTCATTTTGGTGGTATGAGGACAGCAGCAAAGGTGCTGCAATCTGGTTTTTATTGGCCCACCTTATTTAAAGATGCCAATCTGTATGTCCACAAATGTGACAGATGTCAAAGGACTGGTAATGTTTCTAGAAGGCATGAGATGCCTTTGAAACCAATTTTGGAAATTGAAATCTTTGATGTCTGGGGCATAGATTTTATGGGTCCTTTCCCTCCTTCTTTTGGTAACCAATATATATTGGTGGCTGTAGACTATGTTTCCAAATGGGTAGAAGCTGCTGCTTTACCCACAAATGATTCAAAAGTGGTAATCAAATTCTTGAAAAAGAATATTTTTACCCGATTTGGAACTCCTAGAGCCACTATAAGTGATGGAGGTAAGCATTTTGCTAGTAGACAATTTGAAGCTCTATTAGCCAAATATGGAGTTAAGCATAGAGTCTCTACTGCCTACCATCCACAAACCAGTGGGCAAGTAGAAGTTACAAATAGAGAGGTGAAAAGGATTCTTGAAAAAGTGGTAAACCCTTCTCGGAAAGATTGGTCTTTGAAATTAGATGATTCACTATGGGCTTATAGGACAGCTTATAGAACACCCTTGGGTTGTTCCCCTTATAAGTTGATATTTGGTAAAAATTGTCACTTACCTCTAGAGCTGGAATATAAAGCATATTGGGCTACTACTCAACTGAATGTTGATGCTACTGCCTCAGGGGAAAAGAGAATTCTCCAGCTGAATGAAATGGATGAATTCAGATTAAATGCTTATGAAAATGCTAAGTTATACAAAGAACAAATGAAGAGATGGCATGATAAGCAAATCTTAGATAGGCAGTTTGCTGTGGGGCAACAAGTGTTGCTGTTTAATTCTAGACTGAAATTTTTCCCAGGAAAATTGAAGTCTAGATAGTCTGGTCCATTCAAGGTTACCAAAGTCCATTTGCATGGTGCAGTGGAGATTTCAAATGAGAAAGATGGGCAGACCAAATTCACTGTAAATGGTCAGAGATTAAAAAATTATTTTTTCTTTTGCTGTTTTGACAGGTGTTTCAGAACTGGAAGTTAAAAAATTATTTGAAAAAGCTAAAATTTCAATATCCTGACACCATTTAAGCTCCTTTTGGTTTCTATTTTGTATATACAAGTTGCTATTTTATTCTGTTAAAAAAAAAAAAAAATTTCTGATCATTTTTTTCTTTTGCTGTTTTGACAGGTGTTTCAGAACTAAGTTTGGGGGTTGTTGACATTGCTGGTGACATATACTCCTACTCTGTTTTTTTTTCTGCTAGCCATTTTATTTTTTTTATAAACACCATGGTTCGAAAGAATCTAAGGAGTGGGGGATCCTATGATTCCAAGTCTAAGCACCCCACAAATGATCCGGAAAGTCACTCGATCACATCCTTCACCTCTGCACACACAATGCAAAGGTTTAAAGAGATAATAAGACTGAGAGAGCCAATCCCAGATAAGGGATTTGAGGGACATAACTCTTACCCTTCATATGTCTATGAAGTGGTACACACTCAAAAGTGGGAGCAATTTTACTTACACCCCCAGAATGTAGCTAACATCAATGTCATTCAAGAATTTTATGCCGAAATTGTTGCGAAAACACAATCTGAGGTAGTTTGTAGGGGGGTAAGGGTAGCTTTTGGACCTAAAGTTATAAGAGAATTTTATTCTCTTCCATCAAAGCCTGGTGATGAATTTCATGTTTTAAGAAAGAAAACTGATCGTACCTTCCTTCAAGAAGTCTTGCTCACCATTGCTGTCCCAGGGACGCAGTGGGATATTATTAAGGATAACCATACAATCCACAAAAAATATTTGGTGGAGAAGGCTCAAGTATGGTATCATTTCATCAGAGCAAGACTTCTTCCTACAACCCATGTCCATCTGGTGACTAAGGAAAGGGCCATTCTGTTGTGGTGTCTACTTACTGGCAAGAAAGTAGATGCTGCACCTCTTATTCATAAAGGCATTGGTGTGTGCGCCTCCCATAAAAAGGGAAGTTGTGGTTCCCAAGTTTTATTTCTGGGTTGTGCAAATTAAAAGGTGTTACTGATGACACCGGTGATAAAATGATGAGTATTAAGGAAATGATAAACCTTGTTTGCATTTCCAAATTAAAAAAGGGGATTGTATCCAATCTTGAAAAAGAATTTGTTAAAGAGGTTCTGCCTGATGTTCCTCAACCCTCCCCTTCTTTGTCAAAAAAAGGAAAATC